>ML859988.1:0-13656 GCA_009831015.1 Picea engelmannii
AGACTCCTCATTGTAAAGGTAATGAGAGTCAAGATATTGTCTCCCTTATGGAAACCGTGTTGATGTCGACAAAAAGGGAGGTCAAGCGACTCCAAGAAGAAAAGGGCTTCCTGAAATCCATTGGATGAGATCAAGAATTGATGAGATATATGGACAAAGTCAAGATGCGGTGAGACTCAAGACTTCCCTTGGTTGGGGAGATATGCAAAGTGGCAGCAACCGTAAAACTGAATCTAGCGTCAAGGGGACGACTAGACAAGGGTGAGTTGTGCCAGAGGCACGACAAAATGGAAAAACACAGATATCAACAAGGTGTATGGATTGTAAGATACTCCAGGTTTATGGATAATTTCATTGATTAGAGGAAGTGAAAAAATCCCCAAGCAAGGGTGACAAGGGTTGCTTTGCCGAAAAAAGGAAGGTCGCTCAAGGCAACAAAAAAAAGCCATGTAAATGTGGGGGAAAAGGTTTTGTACAATTACTGAAAGAATAAAGAATGAGTTGGGATGACTGTGAAGATATAGAAATGGGTGCCCCAATGTAATATGGATTGGCTGATGTTGGTGCAAGTTGTTTGGGAAACAAGTGGAGGGTGATGACCCCATAGGTGGGTTTTTGTATTGGAGGAAATGTATAGAGGACAATCTGCAGATGAGAAAACTTATGGTGGATGAAAATGGATGGTGAATGAGACTGCAGGGATGTAGTTAAGATAGAATGATGATGAAGTAACCTGGGAGTCCATTGGGTAAGATATCATAATGAGGAGAAGGAGTATGTGGTTGGTTCTCGATGATGCGTAAGACTATCAGGACTCCCATCTCTGAGGGGTGAAAACATCATGAGTCTCAAAGTGCCAAGGGGGACTATGAATGGGACAACTCATGTGGGGGAGGGTGATACCGAGTGACAGTACTAAAATGTAGCGGAGGTGATAGTATTGTCGAGCCAGACATGGGGATCCTAGAGGTAAAGATCAGTGGGTGTCACTGGGAGATGGAATTTGAGATTCAGAGGAAATGACTACATGTCAGTGTCGATGATATACCTGAAGGGATACTGCTAACATAGGATGATCAAGTACCTGAGTGTTAGATGAAAAAAATGTCCCCCAGGGGCTGAGGATGAAAAATGGCTTGGGGCATAGAATTATGTAGGTAATATGTAGGTAATAGGGTCCTAATCCCGTGGCTGAAGATGGATCGAAAAACAGTTGCCCAAAGCTCCCATAATTGAGTTTGGAAGTTTGGCCAAATGGACTATATATAGTTGTAGGGCCCACAAAGCCACCTCATTTGTACTTGTTGTCTTATTGACTAAATGAGTGATTGTACAGGAGATTTGGAGATTCCAGGAGATCGAGGTAGTCGATTTGGGATCAACGAGCTTCAGGTTAGTTTTTGTATCCTCCTGCATAGAATTAGGTTTTTTGTTTTTTGGGAAAGGCCTGTACAGAGGGTCGTACAGGGAGTTTTGTGGGTGTGGACCCCCCAGTTTGCAGGCGATCGAGAAATTCACATGCACGGGTGCACGCCTGTAATGTAGACACATGTGCATGGGGGGTTCCCTAATGGGGAAAACATGCACGCATGGCATGTGTGGCTATGCAAGGCATAGTAGCACATACATGTGTGTTTGTATTCCTAATAGTTGTACATGTGTGCGTAGTTGTGTAGTGAACAGGCGCACTATGATGTGCACCTGTATGTATGATAGAGGCGCATGCATGCACCTCTATATGGCCAACAATCATGCATGAGTGTGTGACTGGGGGATTAACAGGCACACATGTGTGTGTGCCTGTGGGGAAAAACAACCACGCTTTTGAGGAAAAACTAAAGGGTGAAACAAACTTATCTTTTTTGGAGATTTTGGTTTTTTAAGGGTTATGATGGCTACTCAAGTGTTGTATATGTGGGTGCAAGTGATCATTTGGATAATGTCAGTTCACTGGAGAGAGAGGGATTGGTCACGCCTAAGGGAGGCCATGAGGGATGAGGAGCCAATAGTCCGAGACGCTCTGGAAGCATGTGGGTTGTTGAAGCTTTTTTAGTGTTCGCTAGTGCAGGCACAAGAGTATCTTTTACAGTTTCTGATCAGGATGTGGAGCCCTGACCTGCATTGCTTTATGGTGCATGGTGAGCAACTAGCCTTCACTATGATGGAGGATGTACACTTTTTGAATGGGCTCCATTTTTGGGGAACCCCACTACCGGAGGAGCCCATAGTACTTAGGGATGGGTAGTTGGTTGTCTTATCCCAGAGATATTGTTTGGGGGAGAACTTTATGTCAAGCTCCATGGTTAGTATTGGGGTGATGGATTTATTATACATTGTTGCGTGGAAGTGATGATTGTGAGATTCTATGGGTCTTTCGCGACCCAACAGATCAATGGAGGTCAGTTGAGGATCATGGAGAGGGCACTGGCAGGTGAGCATTTTTCCTGGGGCTTGATGCTCCATGCCAAGATGGTAGGGCATCTTGACAGGTGCCATGCTACTGACTCGGGGGATTTTGACTTTGAGTCTATATTGGTGGCATGGTTTTTGGAGAGGGTGTTGATGTTGCACCCTAAAGTGTTTTTGGGTGCACATGGTGTGCGAGAGCCGTGACTGAGGCAGTGGGCGACGATTCTGGTTCGTCATGGTGGTGGGGAGGGTGGCCACTATTTCATGGTTGAGGCTGCACAGGTGTGGCGTTAGATGCCAGAGATCATACTGCAGTATCTGTATTTTCGGGTGGACTTCTAAGATGATCCAGAGATGGTGTTACCCCCAGGAGAGGTGTTCGACTGCAGAAGTATGATGTGATATTTGATGGTTTTGATCTTTAGATAGTATAGATTTTTTTTTATGTATAGATGGATGTTGATGCTACCATTTTTTTGTTGTGTGTGCAAATGTTGGACCTCGCGGGTGTGAGGTTGAGTTGGTTAGAGCGTTGGCTTGGCAGGGGCCGGTGAGGCCTCCATGGGGAGAGCCTCAGAGAGAGACAATGGCGGGATGATGTTGAGGCGAGGCCTATTGAGGATGAGAGAGAGGCCAGGCGATGCCATTTTGATGACACTGGGGTAGGGCCATCACATGCTCCTCCAACGAAGGCCATGAAAGAGTTTGAGGATATTCGTCACCGCTTGGAGGTAGTACTACAGGGAGTGCCTGAGGGCATGTAGTCATGGATCCTAGATGAGGGGTTCCTAGAGTAGTGTATGGGTGTTCTGATAGTGTGGCAGACCATGGTTCAAAGAGCGGCTATAGCGGGGGCAACGATGACTGGGCAATTGCCTCTAGGACCTGGGGGACCCCTAGCTAGTGGGGCCTCTCCTCAAAAGAGAGGGCCAGGTGGTGGAGCTCTAGAGGTGCCATGAGTGCCTCTATATTTATGTATATTTTGTATTTATATAGGATGGTGAGCCCATTTTGTATATGGTGGTGTAGCACCATGATGTAGGAGCATCATTGGCAAGTGCACAGAGGCAGGACCACTCAACACGTGAGAGTTCTTCAAGAACTTCAACATTGGCAGTTGTAGCCAATTTTGAAATTCACCTTAAATCAGTGCCATAATTTATATTTGGAGGCACGTTTGAACCAGTGTTGAAATTTACCCTTTGAGGCACGTTTTGAGATTTTCAAACGGAGCAGGAGTTCCCACTTCGGCTCTAGATTGAGACTGGACTAAGATAACATAGGATGGATCTTAGGGTAGATCGGTAGCTAGGGGAAACCCTAGAAGTTTTTGAGTTAATTAGAAGTTAGGTATGTTCAGGGGAAAGGAGAGTTACAATACAGAGAGAAATTAGTTGTAAGAGAGAACTACGAGTTAACATGACATCTTAGTTTTTTGGTTACTGAAATTTGACTGTAATTTGTAGATGTTTTGGCACTTGTGAATATAACAGAAGGAAAATCGATCCAAATGTGTGTGTGTGAATGTTATTTTCGATTTCCTATTATTTATGTTTTCATGAACAAGTGAATGAATCTCCACAGAGGAGAACAAAACTATGATTGTTAGTTTTCAGTTTCAATTGTTTCTCTTCATTTGAAGATCTGCAAGGTGTGCATTGAGCCAGAGAGGAATGCAAGGAAATCGGGAGGAATTTATCTGCAAGAAATACCGTGGATATTATTTATAGAAATCCCTTAGATGCAAGGAGTGCGCGGGAAATCGAAGTCTGAACTAGACAAAACTCAAGAGGAATAACACGTTGGAAAGTGTTATCAAGATCCAGGAACCCATTCACCAGAAGAAGTGAAGGCCGAGCCTTCGAAGACTTAGAAAATATTTTAATTCTGAAGCAAGAATAAGTTCAGGAGGAAGAACGTCGTCGAGCGTTGGATCACGATGGAGAATCCTGCAGACCATCCGATTTGAGGTAGGTGCGCAGGCTTTAACACTGCATATATCCAGGAGGGGAGATCTCGAAGATCTGAATGGACAGTGGAGAACTTCAAGGAGGAACACAAGACCTCACAAGTTGTTGGATCAAGTTGACTTGTGAGGAGGTTAGTGACAGGGAAGAGATCTGAGTGTAGATTTGGAGGGCGTTGTGAGACGTTGATCAAGTGCCTCAAGCTTTCTAAATTTCATCAACCAGGAGTACAAGGGTCAATAGCATGGGACTCTTGACCGGTGGAACCCCAAAAATATCGGAGCCGTTAGATCTTCAAAGGCCTAGAGCCATTGATCAGTAGTGAGGGGAGATTTTTTGATTTTGATGACCGAGTGGAGGAACGAACAGAGTTCGTGCAGTGTGAAGTCGTGAAACGTGAAATGCCAAAATAAGCGTAATCGTTGATCCAAGAGAGACCTGAGCTGTAGATCTCACATCATCGGGATTTTGGCATTCATGACTTGGAGGGGTCAAGCACCTTATATCGTAGGTTCTTATACTATGAACCACGACTCACTTTCATGGTAAAGCTTTTGGTCATGGGTGTGTGGTCACATGAGTTGGGAAAAGGGAGGAGATAACCTCCATTAGCCCTCATTGGAGTTTCAGAACTTAGAGGGGTCTATGTCGGGGGACTATTGCATTGAAAATCCTGAACTAATGAAACGTGATGCGCCTCTTGGGGATGTTCCTTTTGGGCTAAGATCATGGTCGCACCTGCAGCCTCGTGGAGTCTAGGATTATGCCTAGTGGTGATTCGCATGGCAAACACAGACAAGGGACTGTGGATTTAATGTCAAGGATTTCAACTCAGAACCAAGAGAGAGATATTTCGGCTCCTAAATCAAATATCCTAACCAGGAGGTCACGCAACCCTTAGGAGGGATAGGGGGACTACATCAGGTGGTATCAAAGCTGATTATTCTTCGTCTGTAGACTTCAGGTGAAAGAAAAATAGGAAGAGATAGAGAAATCAAAGTTGTACTTTGTGTGTGACAAACAATCAACATGATGCCGCCAAGGAGATGAGAGGCACCTTTATCCAACCGTGTTGTAGAGAGGAAGATGCAAGAACTTTGCGCTAGATTGGAAATAATCGAAGCAGTGCAGAGAAGAGAAACTGACATTGGAGACGTCAATGAAGCAGAAAGTGAAGAGGTTGAAGTTGAAGAAGTTGCAGGAGAGGATGTTGCAGAAGGATGTTTGCTGAAAGCAGTTTCCAGATTGGGAGGCAGAGCTAAAATAGATGTTCCCATGTATGAGGGAAATCTAGATGTTCAATAACTATTGGATTGGATAATATCCATGGACAGACACTTTGATTATGAAGACATCGATGAGGAGAATAAGGTGAAGCAGGCATTCACCATGTTAAAAGGACATGCAACACTGTGGTGGGATGAACTACTAGTTGAGAGAAGAAGTAAAGAAAAACTGAGAATAAAGAGTTTGGAAAGAATGCTAGCCAAGCTGAAGGCTAAGTTCATACCCAAGGACTATCATATCAATCTATTTAGGAATCTATAGAACCTGAGATAGAAAGGGATGACAATTAAGGAGTACACCGAGGATTTCTACCGGTTGAACATCGGAACTAGACAATGGGAGAGGGATGAAGAGAAAGTCACTAGATATATAAATGGATTGAGATATGAGATCCAGAACAAGCTCAGCATGATTTCAGTCAGAGCCATGGAGGATGCTTATCAGTTTACGCTGAAGACAGAGGAGAAGCTGACCAGAAAACAGAACCCGCGAGGAAGAGGTAAAGGCTCGGTACCAAGAAAAAGAAAGGGATTTAACTATGATAGAGCACATCAGTCTAGGGATGAGGCTAAGAAACCACACAATCACTTGGAATGAGGAGGAAGTTCCAAGGAAAGACAGGGTGGTGGAAGAAACTCTTTTAGAGGAAGAGTAAAAGGAGGAGTAAGATGTTATGCCTATGGAAAGACAGGAAACATGTCTTGGGAATGCCCCTAGAATAAGAAAGAGGGAGGAGGAGAAGCTCACATTTCATAAGCATAGCGAAGATATGTTGAAGTAGAAGGAGCACAGGATGGAGCATCCCTGATGTTGAGAAAAGTTATCATAAAACCAGAGGCAGAAGTTGAAAAGACAGTGCAGAGAAACAATCTCTTCAAGACAACTTACAAGACTAAGGACAAAGTATGCAAGGTGATCATTGACAATGGAAGCACTGACAACCTAGTATCCACAGAGATGGTGGAGAAATTGGAGTTGAGGACAACTGCACATCCAAATCCATACAAGATCTCATGGCTGCAAAAAGGACACCAGGTAACGATTACTAAACAATGCCTGGTTGAAATGAAGATAGGAGGTTATAAACATGAAATCCGGTGTGATTTAATCCCCATGGACATATGCCATATTATGTTGAGAAGACCATGGTAGATTGACATAAATGTCATTCATGATGGGAGGAAAAACACATATACATTAGAGAAGAATGGTAGCACCCATATGTTGTTGCCAATGGAGGAGAAGAGAGTAAAGGAGGAAGCCAACACAAGCATACTTCTCATGAGTGGGAAGGAACTCCTGAAAGAAGTCAAGGAAGAACAGGATATGAAGTTCATTGTGGTGAGGAAGCCCATAGTCATCCTTACGAGTACATCAATAGATGATTTTCCTAAAGAAGTTCAGGAGCTGCTGGATAATTTTGTTGATATAGTGGCGGATTAGTTGCCAAACTCATTGCCACCCATTAAGAGTATCAGTCATCATATCGAATTGATACTAGGAGAAAGTTTGTTGAACAAAGAAGCATACAGATTAACACCTCGAGAGAATGAGGAGGTGAAGAACCAAGTCCAAGAATTGTTAGACAAAGGTTTGGTCAAAGACAGTTTGAGCCCATGCACATTACCAACTGTGTTGAGCCCAAAGAAATATGGAGGATGGAGAATGTGCACAGACTCGAGATCCATCAATAGGATCACCATCAGGTACATATTTCCTTTACCAAGAATGGATGATTTAATGGATTGATTAAGTGGAGCAAATTTCTTTTCTAAGATAGATCTGAAAAGTGGATATCACCATATCAGGATGAGAGAAGGTGATGAATGGGAAACAACCTTTAAGACAAACAAAGGTCTATATGAGTGGCTTGTTATGCCATTTGGCTTAACAAATGCCCCAAGCACTTTTATGAGGTTGATGAATGAAATTCTGAAATATTTCATCGACAAATTCGTAGTCGTATATCTGGATGATATACGGGTCTTTAGTAGGACTAAAGAGGAGCATTTGAGGAACCTAATGATAGTAATGAAGAGGCTACAGTGGGAGAAGTTGTTGATAAATTTGAAGAAGTCCTCTTTTATGAAGAAAAAACTCATTTATTTGGGTTTTGTGATCTCTTCGAATGAACTGAAGATGGATCCAGAAAAGGTGAAAGTGATCAGAGAATGGCCGTCACCAAGAAGCATGTTCGAGGTGAGGAGATTTCATGGTTTAGCAAGATTCTACAAAAAGTTCATTAGAGACTTCAATGGAATTTGTGCGCCAATGATGGATACAGTGAAGAAGCGATACAAGTCGTTTAAATGGACAGGGGAAGCTGAGAGGAGATTCAATATATTGAAGGAGAATATAACGGAATGACCAATTCTGGTCTTACTGAATTTCGAAAAGACATTTCAGGTGAGATGTGATGCAAGAAGAATTGCAATAGGAGCAGTTCTGAGTTGGGACAATCGACCTGTTGCCTATTTCAGCGAGAAGCTGAATGAGACTAAGAATAAATACTCCACATATGACAAGGAGTTCTATGCCATAATTCAAGCATTGAAGAAATGGAGGAATTATCTTGTCCGGCAAGAGTTTTTCTTGTATAGCGCTAACCAAACTTTACAATTCATAACCAGATAGGAAAAATTGAACCAGAGGCATGCAAGATGGGTTGAATTTATGAAAAATTTTACTTTTGTCATAAACCATATTGTTGGGAATGCTAACAAGGTTGTTGATGCGTTAAGCAAGAGATGTTTGATCATGCAGGAATTCTAGGTGAAGACTTTGGGGTTTGAACACCTTAAGGACATGTATCATGATGATGCAGATTTCAAGGAGGCATATGAAGCATGTGTTAATCCTATTTTGAGAGATAGAAGTCAGTGGATAGAATACATGATTCAGGAAGGACTGTTGTTCAGAGGAAATCAGTTGTGCATACCAAAATGATCAATAAGGGATAATATTTTGAAGGAAAGGCACAATGGAGGATTGGCTAGACATTTCATCCATGATAAAATGTTTTCATAGTTGAGAAACTCATACTATTGGCCAGGTATGAGAAAAAAGGTGATAAAGTTTGTGAACAAATGTAGAATTTTCCAACATGCAAAGGGGAAACGACAGAATACTAGGTTGTATCAACCATTGCCAATTCTAGAGAGGCCTTGGGATACAATAAGCATGGATTTTGTGTTGGGATTTCCAAGAACACAAAGAGGATTCGATTCCATATTTGTGGTGGTGGATAGATTTTCAAAGATGGCACATTTCATCCCATGCCAGAAGACTAGTGATGCAACTCATGTTGCAAATATATTTTTCAAAGAAGTTGTGAGACTTCACGGCCTACCCAGGAGCATTATCTTAGACAGAGACACAAAATTTGTGGGTCACTTTTGGAGGACGTTTTGGAAGAATATGGGGATGGATTTTTCCTTCAGCTCATCTTATCACCCTTAGACAGATGGGCAGATTGAGGTGGTAAATAAAAGTTTGGAAAACTTGTTGAGTAGTTTAGTCACTGAACATCATAATCAGTGGGATCAAATTCTCCCACAACCAAAATTTGCATACAATGACTCACCAAAAAGGAGCACTAGAAGGAGCCCATTCCAAATACTCTATGGAATGCAACCTGGGGGGGTGTCTAAGTTGAGAAACTTGGAACAGGGAGAGATCATAAGCACTGGAGCAGAAGATTTTGCTGCTGAAATGCAGAAACTCCATAGATAAATTAGAGAACAATTATAGAATTCTAACCAAAAATACAAGCACAGAGATGATGAACATCGCAGGGAACTTCAATTTGAAGTAGGAGATCAAGTTTTATCACATCTCAGGAAGGAAAGGTTCCCTAGGGAAACATACAACAAGTTGAAGATGAAAAATATAGGACCCTGTAAGATCTTGAGGAAGTTTGATGCAAATGCCTATGAGATTGAGTTTCCATATGGTGTGGGCATTTTTCACATATTCAATGTTTTAGACCTGTATCCTTACAGGAAAGATGACACAGAAGGGTCAGAAGCTCAAGCAAATATTCAGTGGGAAAAACAGATGTCTGTGGCAGAAAAGCCGCAGATGGAGAAAATTGTTGATCAGAGGATTGGCAAGAAGACCAGAAGGAAAAACTATTTTGAGTATCTGGTCAAATGGAAGGGACACCCATTAGAATATGTCAGTTGGTAAAATGAAGTTGTTATACATAAGTAGGGAAGATTAGTAGAGGAGCTCATGGGCAGGAGTTCGTGAATTTTTGTCAAGGGGAGTATGATGCAGGAGCATCGTTGGCAAGCATGCAGAGGCAGGACCACTCAACACATGAGAGTTCTTCCAAAACTTCAATGTTGGTAGTTGCAGCCAATTTTGAAATCCACCATAACTCAGTGCCAAAATTTACCTTTGGAGGCATGCTTGAACCAGTGCTGAAATTTACCCTTTGAGACACGTTTCGAGATTCGCAAACGGAGTAGGAATTCCCACTTCGACTCTAGATTGAGACTGGACTAAGATAGATTAGGATGGATTTTAGGTTAGACCAATAGCCAAGGGAAACCCTAGAAGTTTTTATGTTAATTAGAATTTAGTTATGTTCAGGGGAAAGGAGAGCTACAATACAGAGAGAAATTAGTTGTAAGAGAGAACAATGAGTTAGCAGGAGATCTTAGTTTTTGAGTTACTAAAATTTGACTGTAATTTGTAGTCGTTTTGGCACTTGTGAATATAACAAAATATAAATCGATCCAAATGTGTGTGTGTGTGTGAATGTTATTTGTGATTTCCTGTTATTTCTGTTTTCATGAACAAGTGAATGAATCTCCACAGAGGAGAACGGAACTGTGATTGTTAGTTTTCAGTTTCAATTGTTTCTCTTCATTTGAAGCTCTGAAAGGTGTGCATTGAGAAAGAGAGGAACGAAAGAAAATCGGGAGGAATTTCTCTGTGAGAAATACTATGGATCTGAGTTATCAAAATCCCTCAAACACAAGGAGTGCGTAGGAAATCAAAGTCTAAACTAGACAAAGCTTAGGAGAAATAACACGTCGAAAAGTGTTATCGAGATCCAGGATCCCATTTCTCAGAATAAGAAAAGGCCAAGCCTTCTAAGACTTAGAAAATATTCTAATTCTGAAGCAGGTAAAAGCTTAGGAGGAAGAACGTTGTCGAGCATTCGATAACGGTGGAGAATCTCACAGACAGTCTGATTTGAGGTAGGTGTGCAGGCTTTAACACGGCATAGATCCAGGAGGGGATATCTCAAAGATCTGAATGGACAGTGGAGAACTTTGAGGAAGAATGCGAGACCTCGCAAGCCATTAGATCAAGTGGAGTTGTGTTGGGCCCCAACAACTCCCCCTAAATTTTTTACAAAATTTAAAGGGCCCCCCATTCGAATCTTGATAATTATAATGAGCTACAGAATCAACCTTTTCAAATAGTTCCATACCTTGTCTTGCTTTGAGACAAACTTAAGACATTCACCATAGTATGATATATTCATTACAAGATTATATGTCAAAAGTTAAAAACAAGCATAAAAATCTCAATTTAAACAAAAACGTTAATTTTTATCAAATGTTTACTTTTGTTTAAATTATGATTATGTGTTCATTGTTTTGCTCATTAGCAAGTTTGACTATTTTGAATAATGTGTTCAATACTTCATCAAATAATGTCTTGGTTGGTTTCTCATTTTCATGAAATCATTTGGTGATGTTAATTAATTAAATTATTTTTTCATTTTGCATCTCATTTCAAAATAAAAATAATCAAAGAATTATCTATCATTTGTTTGATTTTGTAAAAAACTAAAATTAATATTTTTTCTTCATTAACTTGAAGATTCTAGATCATATTTGAAAACAAATTATAAATAATGTTTGTTTATAAGTTATAGTTAGTTTAAATTTATTTTTTATTTTTCTAGATTTTGTTTTATTTACAATTTTTAGGTTATTAATTTAGGTTTATTTTTGTTTCACGGGTTTCTATTATCAAATATTTGATACAGATATATTCATGGCTTGATTTTATTATCCAAATAAATTCAAGATGATTGATCCAAAAATAATTTTGGATTGCTACAGATAATTTTATGAGCAACAACAAATAAAATTTGGAAAGGCATCAAGATCATACAAGCGATTTTACAGAACTGATTGCAGCTAAACCGTGAAGAATTTGAAGAAACAGTTGAAAACCCATAACCAAAATGGACCCATTTACCTTCCACACAAAGATTTTACCAAACAAATGAATGATTTGAGAGATATTTGGGTCTCTTTTAGAGGCAAATTTCAGCCGGCGGAAATTAATAGTAGTGACGCCCAGACTGTTCATTCATTTTATAAATATATGAGAAATATCAAAGCCAAGGGGATCCACGAATTGGAGAGGAGGATTTTAATCCTTTCTCTTTTGTAAATTATTTCTTTTGTAAACTTTGTTTCTTTTCAAATGGAGTAATGGATGGCTGAAATCTTTGGGAGAATGGACGAGTATTTTCAAAGAAGAATATGGAATTCCAGGTTTCTTCATGGCTTTTGTCCTGTAAGTAAAACGATTTTATTTTCATATAATATCTTCATATTCTTTGAATAATTGATTATGAATTCATTTAAATAGCTTTAGTATTTTTTATCAATACATGGTTAATTATTATCATTTATATATTAATTTTTCCAATCTTTAAAGTCTATTATCCAAAAAAATTATTCCAAGACTACAGAATGGACAAGTGATTCAAAAAACTTAATAGAACGACATATATGCATTTTGGCTTTAGCCTTTTTTTTATAATGTTGTTATTAATGTTTTTTTTAATCCTGTTACATGTGCAGGTCTAATATCTTTAGATTAAATGATTTGTGATATGTAGGAGGTTTATATTATAAATACCATCTATCATTTGTTTCATCAAAATGCAAATGCTGTGATTATATCTTCGATTTAAATAATGAGATTTATCTTTGAGTTTTAAATTGAATGATAAAATGCATAGATTGCTTCCAAATTTATCTTATTGTAATCATGTATAATTATGATATCACAAGTTTATGTTTGCATTTCATTGTCTGTCATTAAAACCTAAGCTGCCAATACATGTTATGACTTTATTTAGAACAGTCATAAGGTTCATTGCAGATTTCTCTCTTGGACATGGTAGTTGGATGTTCACCACTCATGCAGATGCTTGGATACACCTCACTAATTCACTGAGAGGATAGCTTCTTTGTATTTTTTTGTCATTTACATATCATTGAAACTAGAATGTATGGTTCAGCTTTGACTATCCACATGTTCATGTCTCATTAACTTTTTTTGCAAGATTCTTTAAATTTATAAAAGAAAAAAAATTAATATTTTTATGTGCTTTCTTTATCTGCTTCCTAGAAGAAATCATTTTTCACATCGGTTTTCGTAAGTTTCGATTAAAACATGCAGCCTGTAAATCATGTAAATAAACGAGACTTTTATATCTTCTGCTTAAATACAACTACTACAGTTACATTAGAACATATGTACATATATATATATATTGTTTACTAATTAGTTAGTTATTTCTCTCTTTTATTCGTTTCTTTTAGGATTCTTAGATTGGCTAACGGAGCCATTAAACCCATCAGAACGAGTTACACCAAATGGCTTGGGTTAATTAGACAACCTCGTACTGGATTCACTCTTCCAGTTGATGGATGGTCAATTTCACCCGTCAGCAAATGGCGCTAGAAGGAGGTCAAGAATGTCAAGTTGGCCTTGTAGGAGTCTTTGTTTCAAATTTATTAATTTCCCATGGCTCCCCAAATCATTGTGTTGGAACATGTTTTCCACTTCCCATTACCTGATATTTACAACAAGACAGTCTCTCTCTTGTCCAAAATCACCTTTGATGGTGGGGGGAATGTATCTGCAAAAGACCATATTAACAAGTTTTGGTGTAAATGCATCAAGCATGATATTTCTGATTTAAAGGTTTTGTGCAGATTGTTTTCTT
>ML859989.1:7142-25112 GCA_009831015.1 Picea engelmannii
CAACCCACAGCATGCAAACAAATTCTCCCAACCACGATTTCAGAACAAATCCCCCAAAACAAAAAATTTCCTGAACATTATCACTGTAACCCTACCAAAAAAAATGAAATACAACAGCTGAAGCAACATCTTTACTATAATACATCATAATCGCCGAAGTAAACAACTAGGAATTCTACTCTACTAAACACATGAGCATACCACTGCCTTTACACATGCTACGAAGACGTCTGAGCTCCGTGCCGCTCCTGCTCCGTGCCTCTCCTGCTCGCCGACCGTAGAGACTACACCGGTACCTCCCAGCCAAACGCTAGGGGTACTCTACTTCCCCTTAGCCCCCCGAGCCGCAAAGGGGCCACACACAGTCCAAATGGTATACCTAGCTTCCCAACTCGCCTCCATGGCTGAGCTACCACTCTATTACAAGATGAGAAATTCCCAACTCCTCACAAGCAATTAGTCCAGTCCCCATTTCGGCAGCATAACAATACCTAACAGCCCTCCTCCCCCTCTTCCTTCTCTTCCCTTTCATTTATAGAGTTTTTCCCCCCCCCAAACTTTCCCTAAATCCCCTTTTTAAATTAATTTTTAATGAAAACATCTCAAATTTCTCCATTGTACAAGTGTCATTCATCCTCCACCTCCCTCCAAATTTATTTTCTTTCTTTTATTAAAAGGCTCATTAATCTTTTCATTTTATTTTTAAATTCATAACTTTTTATACTTCCACAAGTTAACTAATTAAATCCTTCTTTTCAAATTTACATCCATGGATTTGAATTAATTTCTTATTCCCTTTATTTTACCCTACACACTTTATGAAGACTCAAATCATAGCTTAAGTGGGTTTTTTTTTCTTTTTGTTAAATTTTATTATTAGCACCTGTATTGTTAGTGTTAGCTAGTAGGGAAAGAAATTTTAATGTTATTGAATGGAAAAGCTATTGTGATCTTGAATATAATGGCATTGTTATTAGGAAATGGTTAAGTTTTGATTATTGTGTTAGGGTAAAGTAGTACCTTCACTAATAATAATAAATTATCATGCTTATTACTGTGGAATGAGGAATGGCCTTATGTATGCAATTACGGAAGGAATTACTTTATGAAATCAATTAAAGCATGAATTGTTTTATGTATTTAATTAAGGAAGGGAACTCCTTGTATTAGGTGGAGGTTGCAATTCATAGGGGTAATGAATATTTAATGTATAGTCTTGAATTATGTTTTTTGTTTTTTTAAGGTTAGACTAAAATTTTTCCCTAGAAAGGTTTTTTTTTACTTAGGACCCATATTCTGAACTGGCGACACTTGGTTAGGGGAGTTGTTTAAGGATTTATTAGGGCGTTATTGTCTTAGGGCTGTTTAGTTTTGTTTCCTTCATCCACATCAATGCAACGTGCCCTTCAGGACACACCACGTGCTCCAAGGGTGCCACTCGCCTCGTTCGTTTCCTTAGCGTGACGTGCCCTTCAGGATGCACCACGTGCTCCAAGGGTGCCACTCGCTTCTTTTGTTTCTTTTGTGCGACGTGCCCTTTAGGATGCACCACGTGCTCCAAGGGTTCCACTCGCCAACTGGACTGATTGGTCGACATCTATAACCCCTGGAGTCAACACTCCGCCAGGTGAACTTGTGGGAGACTAAGGGCTCTAAGGAATAAGGCCCCCGCCTTATTGCATGCCCCTTGGAATCATCGTGAGCGACTGTCGCAGTCTGCCCTCACGGCATCGTGGATCCTCTCGAACTAGGTAATCGTTAACCTACAGTTCAAGCCACGGCGGGAGTGCTAGTAGGCGGTGGCAGGGCTGTTGTCCACCCCTCTCCCTCAACCTCTCTGGAATCGTGTGTGGCCCCTTTACTCCATATGTGAGTCTGGTCGGCAAGCTATCGTCAACCTACATCATCAACAATCGTGTCAGAACATGTCAATATCATATCATCAAATCAAATGAAATATCACAGTAAATAAATCAACCCAAAAGCACACTCCCTGACTCAATCCGGAGTCCAAGGGGGTTCCACCGATGCCTCTGCATCCTCAAGGTCCAAAACCCTGCACACTCAATACAACTGAGTCAAATAGCACCTATCTACATCACATAGTAAAACATCATGTCGTCTATCATAATGCATCATAATCAAGTATAAATCCTTTAACATCAGAAAGTCCAGATCACTTGCGAGCAATTGTCCTCAAATAATAAGTTTTCTCAATGCGCCAGAGCGGGATGTTACACTCAAAGCATCAACAACTTTGTTAGCAGTACCAGAAATATGTTTTATCACAAAAGTGAAATTTTTCATGTATTCAACCCATTTAACATGCCTCTGATTCAACTTTTCCTGTTGAGTCACAAATTTTAATGCATGGTTATCACTATATAAAACAAATTCCTTTGGAATCAAATAGTGCCTCCATTTCTTTAATGCTTGTATGATGGCATAGAATTCTTTATCATACGTGGAGTACTTTTCTTTTGCCTCATTCATCTTCTCGCTGAAATATGCAATCGGTCGGTCCTCCTGGCTCAAGACCGCTCCTATGGCAAACCCGCTTGCATCACATTTTACCTGAAATGTTTTCCGAAAATCCGGCAACACCAAAATCGGTTTTCCCGTAATCTTTCGTTTCAATAAATTGAAACTCTTCTCAGCCTCTTCAGTCCACTGAAAAGATTTATGTCTTTTCTTGACTGTATCCATCATTGTTGCACTAATCCCACTGAAATTTCTGATGAACTTCCGGTAGAAACTAGCCAACCCGTGAAAACTTCTCACCTCAAATATCTTTCTCGATGATGGCCAATTCTTGATTACCTCCACCTTATCTGGATCCATCCTCAACTCATTTGAAGATATAATGAAACCCAGATAAATGAGCTCTGTCTTCATAAATGAGGACTTCTTCACATTTATCAACAGCTTCTCTTGCTGTAATCTCTTCATCACAATGGTCAAATGCTTCAAATGCTAATCTTTTGTCGTTCTGAAAATCAATATGTCATCCAGATACACGATGACAAATTTCCCAATGAACTCCTTCAGGACTTCATTCATCAATCTCATGAAGGTACTTGGTGCATTCGTTAAGCCAAATAGCATGACAAGCCATTCATACAAACCTTCGTTTGTCTTGAATGTTGTTTTCCATTCGTCACCTTCTCTCATACAAATCTGATGATATCCACTCTTCAAATGTACCTTTGAAAAACAATTTGCTCCACTTAAGCAATCCATCAGATCATCCATCCTCGGCAATGGAAATCTATACCTGATGGTTATCTTGTTAATGGCTCTTGAATCAATGCACATCCTCCAGCCTCCGTCTTTCTTTGGACTGAGTACTGTCGAAATAGCACACAGACTCAAGCTTTCTCTGACCAAACCTTTGTCCAACAACTCCTAGACATGTCTTTTGAATTCTTCATTCTCCTGTGGCATCAATCTGTACGCTGCTTTGTTTGGTAAACTAGCTCCTGGTATGAGGTCAATGTGATGGTTCACACTCCTCATCGGTGGCAATGAATGAGGTAATTCATCCACTACTATATCAGCGAACTCTTTCAGCAGTTCGTGAACTTCTTCTGGCAAATCATCCACTCTGGTGCTAGTCAGAACAATTCTCGGTTTCCTGACCACAAAGAATTGTGGACCCTCCTTCTTCTTAACTTCTGTGAGAAGTTCCTTCCCACTCATGAGAAGTACTGTGTTGCTTTCTTCCGGATTCGCCCTCTTATCCTCAATTGGGTGCAACCTATGGGTTCTTCCATTCTTCTCCAGGGTATATGTGTTCATCCTCCCATCATGAATTACATTTCTATCATATTTCCATGGTCTACCCAACAATAGGTGACAAACATCCATAGGAATAACATCACATAAAATCTTATCATTATATCTTCCTATCTTAATGTCAACTAAGCTTTGTTTAGTGACATTTACATGATGTCCCTTCTGTAGCCATGAAACTTTGTATGGACTCAGGTGATCAGTTGTCTCCAGCTCCAGTTTTTCTACCATCTCAGTTGAAACGAGATTATCAATGCTTCCACTATCCACAATGACCTTGTACACCCTATCCTTGGTCTTGCAAGTAGTCCTGAAAAGATTGTTCCTCTGCACTGAATTCTCCATCTCCTTCTCTGGCGTCAAAAGAACTTTCCGCATCACCAGTGATCTTTCGCCCTCATCGTATTCTACCTCAACATCTCGCCTCTGTGCCTCGGCGATGTGAGTCTCTCCAGTTTCGTTCCTTTTCTCTGGACACTCGAATGACTTGTGCCCATTTTTTCCACATGTGAAGCATGTGATTACTCCACCTCTTCCTCTTCCTCTACCTCTGGTACGAGGAAACCTATTATTATCAGCATATCCTCCTCTCTGCTCAGTATTCTGTTCTCTTTGCTCAGCATATCGCCCTCACTATGAACTTCCACCTCTCTCTGTCTGAGTCTGAGGTTTCTTCCAATCGTCCTTGGGCTTCTGGTATTTATCTTGGGCAACCAATTTTTCTTTGGGCTAACTCCTGCCTCTTCCTCGCTGACCTTTCTTACAGCCCAGCTTCTCTTCAGCTTTTAGAGCCATCTGATAGGCATCCTCCACCATTCGGATGGTTGCCATATTTATTTCATCCTGAATTTCATACCTCAGGCCATTCATATACCTGGCCACCTTTTCGTCATTTCTTTCGCGATGACCTGCCCTGATATTCAACCTGTAAAATTCCTCAGTATACTCCTTCACTGTCATCATCTTCTGTCTCAGGTTCTGCATCTTTCTGAACAGAGAAATTTGATAATCTTTGGGAATGAATTTTGCCTTCATCTTGGCAATCATCCTGTCCCAGCTCTTAATTTTCTGTTTGCCTTGACAATGCCTGTCAACTTGTAGTTCATCCCACCACAAGGCTGCATGTCCCTTTAATCTTGTGATGGCATGCCTGACCTTCTTATCCTCGTCGATTTCTTCATAATCTAAGTAAGTGTATAGAGCTCTAATCCAATCTAGTAGCTCTTCCGCATCCAGATTTCCCTCATAAACTAGAATGTCCATCTTTACCTTTGTACTCATCCTTGCAACAACTTTAAGTAAGCATTCACTCGTTGCATCTTCCATTGGGATTTCTTCTCCTCCATGTCCAGCATCCCCTTCATCTTCAGATTCACTGATATCTCCTACATCATCTTTGCACCTTCGTGATGTCTCCATGTCCTCCATTCTGGCACAAAGATTTTGTATTTCTCTCTCCATGTCTGGATTCTGCCCTTGCCTACCTCTTTCTCTGGACATTTCCCTTTCCTCCTCTGGATCGGGTGATTGTCTACCCCTTCTCCTTGGCGGCATGGTGAAAATTTCCTTTTTCTCTGCTATAGAAAGCAAAGAATCTTTTCTAAGCTCTGATACCACTTGACGCAGAGCGCGCCACCCAGAGCACGTCCACTCACAGGATCTTCTTCTTCTCAGCCCGAAGAACTCCAAGGTTCTTCTACTTCCCTAACAGGAATTATCTACCCATAGATTCTTTCGTGCGACTTCCCTCCATCTACTTATCGGAGGATTGGATACTCGCAACTTCGCGAGTCCAAAGGTCAGTGGTTGGGTGTGAATCTTACGAGTCCCCGAGTGCCGATATGAATCAATGCTAACCTCACCCTTCTCCTATCACAATTTATCCTATCGCGACTTCGCATCTAGATATGTCAAACACTTGGATTTCCAACTCCCGATACCCGGTGCACCGAAATGCCGATGCGCACGTGAGCTGACTTTTCAACGGTCCCTTATCTCACCGAGATTTTGGACTTCCCAGAATCACAAATCCTAACACCAATACTTCGGGACTCCTCACGGCGAGATCCTGATGACTTCGTGCCACCTGTACTCCACTCGCTGACTTCGCTATGGCCCACACTGTCCTCCAGCTTTCGGGATACCACTTATCGCAATCTCGTGATCCCCATGGCTGAACCCTCGAGTCTTTTCTCACGAGACCCCGATACACGATCCCAGATGCAAATCCGGTGGTTCTCCTTCGATCTGGATCCAACGGTTATTCTCCTTCTCGCTCCTCGCGCCTTCATGATTTGGAGTACCCAATGCTTGGGCTCTCACCCTGCGAACTCCCGAGTTCGCGAGATCTCTCGATCTCTGCCACCTGGCCTTTGTAGATGGACGGCTCCTAGTCCTCTCGCCACTTCGCCGTTTCGTGTCATCGCGCTTCACAACCCTTGACACCAAATTCTTAGCCCTTCCGCTCATGAGATCCCGACATGCGATGTGCCACCTGTCCACTTGCCAACTCCTGTGGTCCCACACTGTTCTCGTGGTCGTCGGGATATCGCGTATCATGATATCGAGATTCCTGTTACCAAGCTTTGGAGACTTTTCTCACGAGGTCCCGATAGGAGATCTCGCGAATAATCCAACGGCCCTGACCGACTTGGGTCAACGGTTCTACCCTCCTGAGCTTTGAATTCTTCCCACACTTGCACTGTAACTACCTCGCACCTCCAGAAGATCTAACAGCTCTCGCAACTTCGCGAAATCTCCTTCAAAGATTTCGTCCGTCCGTTCTCCCTTTGAGGATTCTGCGAAATGAATAAGTGTCTCTCCACGAGACTCCTTCACCGCTTCCCCAACCTGCGACGTTTCTTGCAACTTCAAGTCGCACTTATCTACGCTGATCTTCAGCGACTCAGAGGCATGTCCTTCCTGATCTTTCCACAATTTCTTTCAACCTCAAAAAGGTTCTTTGCACGCACTCCTTGCGGCAGTTCTCAAACACTTCTAAGTGTTGAGTTCTCTTGACTCTGTGCACACCTGTAGCAGCAGTCCTTCAATATCTCACTCAGTTTCACGATTGAGATTCTCCTTAGCCTGCGCACTCCTTGCATGGCTCGTGTAACCCACTTTCACTCCTGGGTGAATGAGAACAAGAGTTAACTATCTGAGCCTTCTGTCAATGCACTCCTTGTGGATGACTTCAACTGCACTCCTTGCAGGAATCCTTGCTCAAATAGAGAAACAATTGTAACTCATTCCACTTCTTCTCAGATTTCAATCTCACACCTGAAATCATACACGCAACATAGTAGCAATTCCATAACAGGAAGTAAATACTCAGGAGCATAGCATTCAACACACATACACAGAGAATAACACAACAGCCATGAATCTGAATCAACTTCTTATATTAATTCAAGATCTGTACATGGGTGTTCTCCTACAGTTCTCTGCTTCTCCCCTATGCTCTGGATTCTTCTAACTCTTCCTGAACCGAACTATGTTACAATATACAATGAGGGTGTCTATATCCGTTTTCCCTCCTTTCTTCTAGAACGGTCTAATCTAGAAAAATCATATTATTAACTACTATAAATGCCTCCATCTACTTCAGATGAGAGCGTATGGCTCGAGGTCTGATTACATTTTACCAAGGAGCCTAAATTAAATGATCTCATTTATGTTTAGTGCATCAACTTCAAGGGAAAATTTAAAAATTGGCGCTGGTGTTTGCTCAGCTATCCTTTATCTTCTATGATGACTCACTTGTCTCGAGAGATGCTCCTGCATCAAAATACTAGTTCAAAGAGAAATAAATTGCATTTGCTACATGCATTCTCAAACAAAAATGATATTATCTTTGTAGAATTCCCATGTCTCCTCTACGAGAACATTTTAACACAAATCACGATTAACACTATATGTTGACCCCAAGAACCAACGTTGTGGAATAGAGAAAATATTGAAACTCTAAAGAATCTAGATAACAAATGTGTTATGGACCAAATAGGAAAATGTGTTATGGATGAAATAACATATGTGTTTTTTACCTTGAAGTGTCTTCCTATTAAGTAAGGGTTCCATTGATTAACTCCATGCAGTATTGGAAACATTTCCTTCCCAGGAATGGGTTTGTGTAAGATTTTTCCTTTAATTACACAAATTTCAAAAAAACGAGCCTTCCTTTGTACATTAAATTTGCACCAGTTTGAGTAATTTTTTTCCTTTACTTTCACGAATTTCAAAGCAACGAGCCTTCCATTTTATATTAAATTTGCACAAATTCCCATTCCCTAAAGCATAACACTCCACAATAAAGGTTTTGGTGAAGTCAAGCATGACCAAGACAAGAGTTCTACACATGGCCTACATAAGTTTCTCAAAATTTTGGGTTGCTTTTGGAGTCCAAGAAAAGGAATCTTTTTTCAATAATGATCCTAGAGTTTTTTTTATTCCACCATAGTTTTTGACAAACTTGCAATAATATCTCTTCAATCCTAGGAATCCATAATATTCTTCATAGTTTTTGGAATAGGCCATTCTACCATAGCTTTAATTTTGTTAGGGTCCACCTTGATTCCCTCGCAGATATTCCACTTCTTGAACTCCAAAGACACCCTTTGAATTATTTGCATGTAGTCATTGTCTCTCCAATAGTTGCAATATGACATCAACATGTTGTACATGCTCTTTCCAAGATTTGTTGTAAATTAGTATATATCATCAAAATATGCTAGCACAAATTTCATAGGAGGGGCTTGAAAATAGAATTCATCAAACTTTGAAATTTAGAAGGTGCATTAACAAGGACAAAAGGGATCACCAAAAACTCATAATGGCCTTCATAAGTTCTAAAAGTTGTTTTGGTAATACATATTTCTCTTATTCTAATTTGATGATATCTTAACCAAATATCCAAATTAGTAAAGAACATTGCTCCATGTAATTTATCTAACAATTCATCAATGTAAGGAACATGAATCTTATCGTTATCGATGATCTTGTTAAATTCTCGATAACATAGATATAAACACCATGAAGCATCCTTTTGTCAATTATCACCATTGAATAAGATAAATCTCTTCAAATTTGTATGAAGATGCTAGCCTTCAACATGTCTTGGAGAATACTTTAGATTTCTTGAACATAGGGATGTCTATAAGACCATATTTTAGGAGGGAGGCTCACTATAATGAGATGAATATCATGATCATGATCTCTGATAAGTGGAAGATCTTTCAAATATATCAACAAATATCTTAGAGTGATTGTTAATAACTCTTTGGAGATCCAAGGGCAAAAAGGGATCAAATGACTGAAAATATATTGAGAATAATTGTGCAATTACTCTTAAGTTTCCCTTTTTAAGTAGTTGTGTCATGTTGATCAAACTATTCACTTCCAATGGTCTCCCTTGAATACCTCCTAGTTATATTTCCTTTCATTTTTGAAAAACATCTCATAAAAAGTTCCTAAAAATTCATAGCCACTTCGCTCAATTATTTGATCCATTGAACCCCTAAGACCACATTAGAATCACCCATTTGGATTATGATCATTGAGGTGTCCAATAAATAATTCTCCATAGTAGGATTAATATTATGACACTTACCTGCACAATTTATAGTACCTCCATCTACAATCATTACCTAAAATTTGGGTGGTGGATATATAAATTAGTTGAGAAGCTTCATTAATCAATCAACATAGTTAACTTTTGCTTCTTGATATATCCATATCCCTTGAGAGTCGATGGAGTGATAATGCCATCTAAGACATGACAAATATGGTGGGTATAGTCTCCATTCATTAGGGATCTTGAGAATATTCTATCTCTTATTCTTCTTCCTCATCAAAATTCATATCAAATAATTGTTTTCATCACACTTATGTCTCTTACTATAGTTACTATCAAAATTTAAAAGTAGACCCTTTATTATTCTTTCATCCATTTGGTGAGGCATCAACCCGGTAGGTTTCTTGAGGTTAGGAGAGGGAGACGTGTGATAGTTGTAGGTGTTAGTGGAAACCATTCTAGTAGCCATATTTTTACCTTTAATCTCTCTTTTCTACCTTGAAATCTTTTCCCATGGATTTAGGATAAAAAGGACATACCTCTTGAAGAATACACTCCTTTAATGCACCCATAAATCGATCCACCAATTTATCCTCTAGAGTATCCTTCACTCTAAGAGATGAATTTTGAAAATGTTGAATTAACTTTATAACTAAACTTGTTTTCCTAAGTTTTGTCAATTGAATAAATATGGAATTGTTCAAACTATCTCCATAATGTGATAACAATTATTTATTAAATATGGATCAAGAGACAATATAGTCATATTTTTGGTCACAAATCCATTGGTACCACACAAATTGATCATGTTCTAAATATAACTTTGCAACCATTACCTTCATTAGAGTCGATGCTTGGTGTAAATAAAAAAATTGCTCCAAATGGAATATTTACATCATGGGATCATTATGCTCATCAAAATTCCTCATATTTATTGTGGGAATGAAGTAGGTCTTTCATCTAGAGATAAAGTCATGATTTCATGGATTTTGGTGTGATGAATGCTCATGTGACTAGTAATCAATATTCATGTTCTCATGTGATTTGTTGATGTGTTCTATTGACATGGTTGGGACTTGATCCTTTTGTTCTCTTGATCCTCTTCTTGACGAGGAGCATTTGTGACAAGGAAACTTGATATATTTTTTCGCATGTCATCCTTCATCTTTAAATATTCCTCACTTGTCATGTTTGTTTTGAGATCTTCAAAATACTTTCCTACTGTACATGTCATTATTATCTTGAGGTCTTCGAGATCCTCTTTTCCCGTGATTATTTTCTTGAGGTATTAAAGATTTGAGTAAATAGTAACTTAAAAAATTTGAAATTTATCATGATTTCCATATTTTGGATGCCAACCTTCTTTTTCATTGCGGTTTTGTTATGTTCCCAAGTGGATTTGCTTGGAAACCCTTGAAATTTTGTATTTTATTGTTGTGGTATTTTTTCAAATGGTTGTAGTTTTGGTCTTCTTGAGTTGCGTCAAGGTTTATTATTATGGTTTTTGTAGCAAAAAATGATTTATATGAAGAATCAACAAGATCCAAAGAGAATAACACAATGAAATGGCCACAACAACTCAGATTTGAATTATTTATTAATGATTGAACTTAGTACAATAGAAGAGTAGATCTAGAAATATATAAGAGAATAGAAGATATGGATATAGGTTTCTCCAAGATACAATAAAGGGAGAGATAGAAAATGTCATGATCCTCTAGTAGCTACATGTAAATAAATAAAGATAAATCTCTTTCCCTTCTTCTCACTACATGAACTTCTTGGTTGAGTTGTGCCCCTTTCTGACTAGGAACTCCTTCAGAAATCAGGCCTCTCTCAATATGTCCTCCAAACTATGAGAAATTGTTATAAACCTATAGATATAAGTATGTATAACTCATATGAGAATATTCACCAGTTGTAGATGACAAAACTGACTCCCGATTATTAGATCTCAAGCCCCTAGTGCACCCTTCTACAAGAATTTTTCCCATCTCTGATAATAAATGAATACGGGTGTTAGAAACCCTCCAAAGTGACAATAAAAGTCACCCTAGGTGAGATAAAAATAATCCTACTCATATCTCCTTATTATCTCACTCAAAATATCCCAATCGAACCCTTCTTGGTGAAATAGTTCACCCTCTCTGCAAAATCCTTCAACAATTGCACCCTCCTTTACCATCAATGCAAGAAATGGATTTGAAGCCGAAACAAAATGGTGAGGGTGGAATATTTCACCACCTTCATCAATATTGGATCATGAACAAATGAATATTTCACCTCCTTGTTGATCTCTAAGGTTTGTTCACTCAAAACCCTCAAAAATTTCAAGCTTCCAAAGCTCAAATATACCAATGAAAATGATCATCAACATAATGAGAGAATATGATCCCCTATCTCTCTTTTATACCCATTTTCACCTTTTTCCTTTCAAGTGACTTTTAATTCATATTTAATTTTTTCTCATAAAATCACTTTATTAATTTAATGAACCTTTTTACTTCTAAAAGATATTAATTCACCTTTACGACTTCTCCAACCACTGAAAGTCACTTTTCATCATCCTATCTTGTAAATATTTTTGCCTTCATTCCAACGAGCTATTACACTAAGGTATTTCTCCAAGAAACAAGCTCCAAATAGTACCTTAAGTGTAATTAATTAAAATATGCTTAATAATAACCCAAAATTATGAAAATCGTCAGAATGCCACGGAACCAAGAACAATATGTGCATAAATGATTCTAATGATGAATAATGGTAAATAAACTGAGTCGGGCCCCGTAAAACTCCTTCAAACCTCTTGGGATCACTGATGACCTAGTCTCACCCCTCTAACCTAGATGACTCAAACCTCTTGAAGTAACTCTAACAACAGAATAAGGGAATCTAAAAATGGAAACATAACAATCCTCCCTTACCAGATATTGCTTGTCCTCAAGCAATGCCACCTCAACCATATGATCAAAAAGTTGGAACAAACTGAAATTGAGAGTGGTCCCTGGGTCCCAAACCAATCTAAAAGACATAGAGAACCTACTGCCCATAATATTGTCCTGCAATGTACTCACATAAGAGGCCTCATGATGAAAACCGATCAATAGAGAAAATAGATACCGTAAATACTTGGTCCACCCCTCATATAATATCCTACCTAAGATACCAATCCAATGCTCCATATATATAAGCTCTTGAAATAATGGTTGACTCTCCCATCTGTACCAATTTCCCAACTATCAACCCTTGAAATACCATAAGTAAACTCCTAAAAATAAGAACCAACTCTCTCATGTCTAACAACATCTAAACTATCAAACAATGTAATCTCAAGATCCCAGAATAAACCTAGGAAGGAACAACCATGTTTTCGCTACACCACTATGATCATCACTATGGGACCAACGTGCCCAATTTGCATCCTCCTCTCTAGGAACCCCAAGTTGAAATTCATGAAGGGACTAAAACCATTATCCTAAATCATCCCCTTCATAGGTGTCTCAGTGAATTCTAAGTCTCCAAACCCAATGCCAACCTTGATCCTGGGTATCGGAAAAGAGGTTCTAACCTTCCATATAGAGTAAGTCTCAACTTCCCCTCTACTATCATCCCCAAAATCAAGCATATCAATAATTGTCACATCTCTTTCGATCATCATCACTATCATTTGAAGAAATCTATCACTCAAATGAATGCCTGGATCCCACCACCAAATTGGAATTCTACCACTCCCAAGGCATGTTGATTGTTGTTGTACTACACTAATAACTATTAGAATCTAGGAGAGCCTCATCTCTACTCTCTATATGCAATCAACTGATGGACACCAAATACTAGGAATCAACTCCATGCATGCTAACATGTCATGCTCTTTCCAAACCACACAGTGAAACCTGTCACCCCTACTTCTGATAATATAATCTAACAATTCCTGGAATCTAGACACCTTCATGTAAAGTAGCTCTACCATATGTGCTACCTCATGCTCATAAAATTCCCTAGAAAGTCCTAACGAAGGTGTATCATGTATCTCCCCCATGATCATATCCTCAAATGTGGCCTCAAGGACTAAATGTGTGTCACCTATGTAGTAGATCATTTCAATCCTCAATGTATCCCTGTCATCCTATGCACTGACCACATGCCCTAAATAAGAACTCACTTTCTTGTCTATAATTCCCCATGTCTCATTGAACTCTCTCATGGAACCCTCCCCTATTCTACTGTATATACTGAGAGCATCAAAGAATAGAAACATAAACCTCTACAGTTGTAGGAAAATCTGGTAAGTGGTAGATTCGTTGGTAAATCCCAAGGGCATGACCAAAAACTCATAAGGATACCCAATAATAGTCTCATGACCATCCTTCTCACTGAAAACCCTGGTGATGTTCCTCTTGAAGATCAATCAAAAAGAATGTATTGCTCTAGAAAACTCATCCCTATGCGCTAAGGGACTATATGAATAGTCACCCAAGATCCATGCTACTCCCATACCATTGTATGCCTGCAAAGGCGTCTCCACGCACTTATCATCAACCATACTCCCTTAGTAATCATAAACACTATTTTTATTGAGATTATAAACTCCAAAGTCCATGTACCTCCGCAAAAGAGTGGATCATCCTCCTATGGACCAACCATGCTCCATCAAGTGAGAGTATGACTCTCCTCTAAACTCACTCTCTCCCACTATGTACCATTTTACCCCTCTGTATAACATTGTATACCATTTCATATCACTATGTATCATGTATGTGCCACTGTATCAATCACTATACTAATGTTAGTTGAACCTTGGTCCCAAATGGATGTGTCCTCATATATAATATACATATGCCCACAATCCCTGGACACATATACTTCCATGTTGGCTGAGTCACAAGCTATTTTCTCAATTGTATTAGTAGTGATCAAGAATTGAGCCTTCAAAGGGCTCTCCAAAAGAAGTGGCTCTTGAAAAACATGTGCATGATAAAAATCCCATGGGTCATATCTCTCTGCAAATGCCTGCAAACCCTCCCTGTCACCATCATCCTCTAGTGACATAGATGAATCATATGACTGACTCTTTATTGAGATGGATGTAGTGGATACTTGACTAGACTCCTCAAGGAGCTTCTCTACTATGGAATCTGATTCTCAAAGGGCTATATGTGTGCTCTTTAAGACTTCCTATGTGCTCACCAACTCATGTGTGAGTCAACCCACCTCATTCTACTTATCCTCCAACACCCCATGGTACATCTCACCAATCTCCAGAAGGTAATATCTATCCATAAGGAGATGTTGGTAGTTGGTCTTCATCATTGTCACTCTCTCCCTAAGTGTCTAAAATTCCTCAATGGAAATCTCTCCACCTTGGCTATCATGTGTCACTATGGCTCTCCAACAATATATTTCCACAAATTCATGTGTATCATCAAGGTGCCTCATGACTTCCACGATCATATCCTCTCTGATCTTCAGATGTCCTGCCAAACAATGTGACTCATACGAGCCAACATCTCTACCATGTTGAGATACCAATTCACTAGTACTGCTCCTAGAACCAATAGTGGAACCCTCATCATCATTCTCACTGACATCTACTACACTAATATGATCATCACCCATTTTCATATTCTATAAGGCGATTCTCATCTCAAAAGATGACTTACCTTGTGTCTATCCTCCATTGTCCTTCGATGTATCCACACCCAAATCATCATGAACCTTGTCACAAAGCGAAGATGTTATCTCCTCCTCATGATCTAATGTGCTATCCTCATGTCCACCACATGTGATAATTCCATGTCCCTATGATGGTGTGTTTACCATTTCTATCCTATTATCCTCATCACATACATCCTCGGTATGCTCATTCCTAGAGTCAATGTGGCCCTGTCAATCCACTAACATGCAATGATGTCTTCACTACCATGTCTGCTTTGGATCTACTTTCCTCTTATTTTCATAGTTTCATCTCTCCTTTGTAACCCTTCATACCATTATGGTATTCTTCTTTCATTCTCTTCTTTGATGGTGAAAAATTCTTTGAATGATATGACTATGCAAAATGCCTCACCTAACGCCATATACGCCCTCAAACAATATGTAAACTCCTCATCCCATTGGTATACCCACTGATTTTCCATCTGAAATTATTCTCACTGAGTCTCAGAATTTTGCAATCAAATTTTTTTCTCCTTATTGAAGACCCCTCGAGATGGGAGGAATCTTCTCTCTAATACCACTGTAATGTTCCCAAGTGGATTTCCCTGGGAACCCTTGAAATTTTGTGTTTTCTGGTTGTGGTATTTTGTCAAATAGTTGTAGTTTTGGTATTCTTGAGTTGTGTTGGGGTTTATTCTTATGGTTTTTGTAGAAAACAAATGATTTATATGAATAAGAAACAATTAAGAAACAAGATACAAAGATAATAACACAAGGAAATGGCCACAACACCTCGGATCTGAATTATTTATTAATGGACGACCTCGGTATAATAGAAAAGTAGATCTGGAAATATATAAGAAAATAGAAGATATGGTTCTAGGTGCCTCCAAGATAAAATAAAGGGAGAGATAGTAATTATACTGGTCCTCCAGTAGCTACATGAAAATATCTAAAGATCAATCTCTTTCCCTTCTACTCACTGCATGAACTTCATGGCTGAGTTGTGCCCCTCTTTGGCTGGGAACTCCTTCAAAAATTCGGCCTCTCTGAATATGGCCTCCAAAATCTAAGAAATGGATATAAAATTGTATATATGAAGATTTCTAACTCATATGAGAATATTCTGTAGTTGTAGATGACAAAACCGACTCTCGATCATTAGATCTCAAACCCCTAGTGCACCCTCCTACAGGAATTTCGCCCGACTCTGATAATAAATTAATATGGGTGTTATAAACCCTCCAAAGTTCCAAGAAAAGTCTCCCTAGGTTAAATAAACATAATACAACTCAGATATCCTCATGATCTCACTCCAAATATCCCAATCAAACCCTTCTTGGTGGAACAATGTGCCCTTTCTTCAGAATTTTCCGACAGATGCGCCCTCCTTTACCAACAATACAAGAAATGGATCTGAAATTGAAATAGAATGGTGAGGGTGGAATATTTCACCACCTTGGCCAAGCTTGGATCATGAACATAGAAATATTTCACCTCCTTTCTGATCTCTAGGGTTTGTTCACTCAAAACCCTCAAAACGTTCAAGTTGTCAGAGCTCAAAGATACAAGTGAAAATGATCATCAACATAATGAGAGAATATGAACCCCTATCTCTCTTTTATACTCCTTTTCACCTTTTTCCTTTCAAGCGACTTTTAATTCATCTTTAATGTTTTCTCATAAAATCACTTTATTAATTTAATGAACCTGTTTACTTCTAAAAGTGATTAATTCACCTTTATGACTTCTTCGGACACTGAAAGTCACTTTTCATCATCATATCCTATATATATTTTTTCCTTGGTTCCAACGATCTTTTACACTAAGGTAATTCTCCAATAAACAAGCTTCAAATAATACCTTAAAAGTAAATAGTTAAAATATGCTTAATAATAACCCAAAATTATGGAAATCGTCGGAATGCCACGAAACCAAGAACAAGTTGTGCATAAATGATTCTGATGATGAATAATGGTAAATAACATGAGTTGGGCCCCATAAAAATCCTTTGAACCTCCTGGGCTCACTGATTACCTATTCTCACCCCTCTGACCTGGCTTACTCAAACCTCCTAAAGTAACTCTAACTGCATAATAAGGGAATCCGAAAATGGGAACATTACAAGTTTCCATGATCATCATTTTCCCGTCCAACTGAGACAAATAAAATTCTCAATCTTCATTTTTATGTTTCATATATCAATATTATGTAGTTTCAGATGGAGTAACAATTGGCATATTACATACATGCATGATGGGATAGGGTTTTGTAGGGCCTTATGGGAAATGGAGTGTCAATATCTATATCTCTCTAATATATCATTGGGTTTCCAATAGTAGTGCTTAGTCGGTCTTTCATGGAACGAAATAAGGAAGATGGACTATACTCTTAGACCTACTAATTGATTCCCAAGTATGTGAGAGAATCTCATTAAGTGTTTGCTTGATGTAATATAGAGACAAAAGGTAGAAAGGTGATTTGACTATGGTCTCAGGTATTCCCATGAGGCTTCAAATATACTCTACGATAATGGAATATCAAACTCATAAATAGATTGTGTCTAGTATGATAATATTTGTTAGGTATTGATAGAGGTGTTCAATGGTGTCTTATAATGACCCTACCTATATTAGAAATATTGAGACAAACTCCTAATAGCCATGGAAATCCACTTATAATGTTGGTCAAGACATATTTTAAATTGATTAAATAAATATCCAACTATATAGATGTTGCATGAACTCTCACTTAAACAACAACAAATTTTATAATAGGTCATGCAAACATATGTGGGACTTACAACTAACATGAACCTCTTTACAAATTATACAAACTACAAATGCCTTCATATATATATATATATATATATATATATATATATATATATATATATATTCTTCCAATATCAAACTCTTGGCTATGATATCAAATTATGACAAATATAAAGTAGA
>WSFP011408107.1:0-25111 GCA_009831015.1 Picea engelmannii
TCTTAAACCACTTTGACTACTTTGACCTTTTGGGGCTTCTAGATGACATATGAGGGTCCTCCAGCTTCGTAAGGCCATAACTCTCAAACCGTGAGGAGTTATGTGACGTTCCAGATACCACCAGAAATGGCATGAAATGTACTATCCATATAGAATAGTTGTTATGTTGCTTATATGTTTAGTATAATTCACTCATTAATTATCAATCCGGGATTCGTAATCAACAGAGTTACAAGACACCAGTAAGAAAGGTAATTTCTAATGTCACGAGTATAGAACTAGCTAGATTATGCATGCTGGAAACAAATCAAAATAGCAAACTACAATGCAATTTGGTTGTCTTTCACATAGAGGCTATCTGCTCCATTATGGCACATGCAAGTATGAGATGGAGTTGGTTTGACAGATCAACTCTGTTATCTGACCTAGAAAACTAACTATGCAATCCACACTTCTAAAAGGGAAATCACACATCAATCATCAAGACATAGCATGGGTAGTTCAATAGTCAATATATTGAGTATGATGTGGTTCACAATGTGTTGTTGTGAACTTCACTAGTTCTCCTTCAAATATGTCTGACTACTGCTGCCAACATTCATGTCTAAAAACCAAATTCATAAAAACAGAGCATATGCAAAAACAGAGAAAGTAAAGATCTCTAAGCAATCATATAATGGAAATCCTGGTCTAAGTTGTACTGCTATCATCTAACAGAGTTAAAGCTTCAGCTAATTTAACATTTACACTACTGAAAACAAATGTTAATGCTAATCTACGAAGATGCTGACCTTTTTTGGGCAGTGGGCCCTTTCTGCTTCAACAGGTCAGCTACTGAAGTCTATAGTAAGTTTGTCTTCAACCCACACATTACTCTCACTCAAATCTCAAAGCATAACGTCAAGCTTTTGTTAACAACTCAACTCATATTCAATCATATACAATCAAGACATGGATATAAATGGCGTTCTTCTATTAGTCTTCACTCAGAATATGTTCTGCAATATCACACATTGCTTCACGTGTTGGTAATATGCTAACTCTCCTACACTTCCACCATCCTTGCCATAGCTATTTAACAGTCTTAGTTGTGAAACACAAGGAGGTGAAGTGATTTGCAAATCAGTCAAATGTTTAAATTTAATTATTCGGTTACATCTGTTAGCTTCATCCTCATGACATGAAGTGCATGAGGATGAGGCAATCAACAAACTGTTCTAACATAGCCTTCCTAAAGAATATAAACATCCACCAATTGTCTTGGGCGATCTGGAGCGGAACTTGGTACATTTGGATCTCTATATTTCTACCAGATCGTGACAGGTAGATGGTACCGGATCACAACAGTGCGCAATTGGTGGTACCGGATCACGATAGTCCACGGATGTTGGTACTGAATTGCAACAGATGAGATTTAGTACCAGATGCATTTGGTACCGGATTCAGACAGTGGCAATCTTGGTGCACAAGTAGCAAATAGCTAAGCTGGTACAGGAAAGCTGGATTTATCTAGAGGTCAAAGATTATACATGGCAAATTGAAGCATTAGTACATGAAATATTTAATTCCCTAACTCAATAAACCACAAAATGCATGAATTACCCATACTTTACCTTATGACCTTATCATTGGCTAATGGTAGCGTTCTTGTCATTCACCGAAGCTTAGGTAAGCCAAAAAGGTATAGATGAAGAGTATAATAGGGTAATGGGGATGTCAATTTTGGGTCTCAACAATAGTATTAACTTAAAAAATATCAAAACTCATACCATTATCCATCAAACAAACTTGGGTCCATTACCCAAACCTAAATTCTCTAACTTCTCATGGCCAGAACTCTCTAACCCTGAGGAGTTATGTGACATTCCACATACCACCGGAAATGTAATGAGATGTACTATACATATAGAATATTATTACCTTCAAATATATTAAAACTCATACCATTATACATGAAAAAACCTTGGTTCCATTACCCAAACCTTTATGCTACCAAAATTCCCTACCGGACTTTTGTAATATCCCCAAGGAAGATCCCCAATTATATTACTGAATTGTAATTATGTCTATAGGATGGTGAGCCAAGTGTTTATAAGATGAAGACTTATGTGTTTATTAGGCTAGATATCCTAGATTCTTAAGGCCATGAGCCTAATTTTGTATATGTAATTATGCATATCATTAATAAAATATAAACATCATTGCATGTAGGTCGACCATGAAGAAAGAGTATGGGGGACTAAGATCCACTAGGTAGGGTAAGGGAGGGGGCCAAGTATTTGAGCCTAGGGGATAAGAGAGGGGGATTACCTCTAAAGGAATAATATTTTATTAGTAATTCCTAAAAGGATAAGGTGGACATGATCAGTATTATCCTAAGTTCCTGGAAAGGAAACGTATGCTAAATGGAGTGCATGCAGCTCCAGGAAGACAAGTGTTGATCTGGGCGCATGAAGTTAAAACCAAAGACTCAAACTGTGCTGGAGGTTCACATTCCATTCTCGATTCTCCGTCAAACCCATTTTCCTCTGCGGTCAACCTGGGAAATCTTCATGCACATTTGAGAAAACCACTCACAAGAAGGGAAAGCCGACCTGTGTTGTCTCTGAACCTAGTTTATCCACACTTGCAACACCCAGTTCATGCCTTATACTCTTTTGGGGTTGTTGAATTTTCCTTGAGATGTAATGAACCGTTTTTGTTGCCCTCACCTTGTTGGAATTACGTTGAAGATTGACTGAAGAAGTAGGCTATTAGGCCTGTTTGAAAACTTTCTCTCCGGGTGAGAAAAGTGGTTGTGGTTGAAGAGGAAGGTTGTCAGGCCTGTGGGAAACTCTCTCCAAGAGAGAGAGTGTGCTGAGGAAGTGATTTATCCTAGATGGAGTACCGTAGATGCTACAGATCTCTGAGAATTCCGGTCAGGCCTATTGCTAAATCCAAAGGTAAGGGAGGTGGAGCATCCAATGGACTGTGTGACAGTGAAGGTGTATACTCTTGGGGTGGGACAGACATGTGGGGAATGAGAGTATGTGAGAAGTGGGCATAAGTGGCTCCTGGGAGAGAATCCTTCCTCGTGAGCTGTGAAACTTCCTATTGACCTTGCCTAGCCTAGGAATCCCTTTCCTGGTGGAGTTTAGTCCCAGCTCGAGGGTGACCTACAACTGAGAGTGATGAGCAGAACAGTCTAAGGCTGGGAGGTTCATGGAAGGTCTGCACATAGTTGGTGGTTTTACTCTAGTTAAAATATAAGTATCATTATGGTCTTAATTATGTATGTTATGCATGTTGTGTTACTTGAAATGTATCATGTGTTCCATTGCATGTGGACTTATTGTCCATTCCATTTGAATCTGCATGGTAGTAGTAATTTTGTGTGGATTGTTTTATATTCATTAAAATGCATGTTATATATATGTGTGTATGATTCCATGGGGTAGCGTTGTTCGACCTATTATATCTGGGGACATTACAAATTAGTATCAGATCTAGTCTGTAGAAGACAAGGTATGTTTTGCAGTAGCGTTGTCTGGCTTGTTAGTGGCTAGGGACATTAAAAATTGGTATCAGAGCCAATGTTTCAAAACTAAGCCTGGATGGGCCATGTCAGTGGAATTTGAAGAAAAATTTTCAAAAAGAATTGTTGTCGAAGTAGAAAAAATTCGAGCTCATAGCCAAGGTTTCAATGCCGAACCTAGATGGGCTAGATAAGTGGTCTTTGGACACAAGGTTTCAAGTGGAAATTATGTCTAGAGGAACCAAGTTCGAACCTGAGAATGTTCTTGAGTGCCAAGAGGTTACTTTGGCCATGTTACGAATCTCAAGAGGGGTGGCAGTATTATAAAACCACGACTGACGTGGTATTTGGCCATAGGGAGAGAAATTACAAAACTTGCGGTGTTGGGGTGTAGGAGCTATGCGGAAGGAAGAAAAATACTTTACGACCGTCAAATCTAGAGAAGGTATAGAAGAGAGTTAACCTATAATCCCTTCAAACTTCGTGACTTCATTGAAGTTTGATAAAACAATAAGAGAAAGGCCAAAGCCTGAAGCTCCAAAGTCCTAGGGAAGATCTACACTATAGATCTGGGGAGAAGCCTTACCATTAGATCTTCCGACAGATTGTAACTTCGGAGTTCGGAAATCGAGAGAAGTGGAATGTGTTGATGCACAAACTTTCGAATCCTAAGTCCTGAAGAAAAAGAGTATATGTGGTGGGGCAGGATGACATCGCCAGGGGGACATGGACATTCCTAAACATGCCACATGCCACCGCTTTAGTTGGTGATGTCTATACTATGTGGGGCCAGATGACGTCGCCAAGGGTGACATGGAGATTTCTAGGCACGCCACATGGCACCACCTAAGTTGGTGACTTCTGTACTAAGTGGACCCGGAAGGTAAAGAAGTTCAGAAATTTGAAATTCAGAAGATTGGAAGGAAGCAAGAAAGAAAAATTATGAAGAATCGAAGTCTCGAAGTTTCGAAGTCCTGAAGACCCGAAGCTCTGAAGTATCAAAACTATGATGATGAGAGTTATAGAATGGGTATTAGTCATTGGATGTTGAGTAGTTGTGGATCATCGATCCTCTCTACTTCGTGAGTACATTAGTTCGAAAGTTCGAGAGACTGATGAGGTGTTTTTTGAAAACTTATGAATCCGTAAGCCCGAAGTCCCGAGTAAGCACCTATTGAGCTAACGCTATTCCACATCCATGGTCATGCAGGTTGGGGGCTATGAGAAAGGGGATAGTACCCAAAAAAATTTGGTAGAACGAGAGGATCTGTGGAGATTCTTGATTGACCTAGAATTGCAGAGAATGAATTCTAAACGTTTTCTTGAATCAGATTGGTTTATGAATACAATGGAATTTTTTAAGGACTATTGGCCTAACAAAATTTGGTTGACTGCACATTGTGTTTGCAGAGTCAACGATTGTTAGAACCAAACTGAATTTTCGTAGAATACAAATAAATGGAGGAGGCACTAAATGCTTCCAGTTCATAGAATGAAGCAAGAGGAATCGATGTTCATGTGGGAGTTGAAGGGTCAAACTCCAATGGAGATGGAGAAAAGATAGATAAGAAGGGAAAAATGTTTAAAATCATTGAAATATTGCAGAAAGATGCCCAGACTCATCAAGTGGATAACAGAAAGCTCATGAAATCCAAGGACCAAAAGGAACAATTCAACTTAAAGTTGATGCAGAGCATGGAAATAATTGAAAGGAAATTGGATAAGGAGAGTCACTCCAATAAAGAAGGAAGTCACAGGTCCTCTGATGAGAAGAGGAAATAAAGGAGTGTTGATAGACACCATTATCACTGCCAAGAAAACTCCAAGAGGATGACACACAGTAGTTCAAGCCCATATCCCACCAGGAAACACAAGAGTTATGGAGTGGATGAATTGAAGGGAGAAATGAACAAGATTAAGCCTCCTACGTTTGATGGAGAACACAAGAAGGAGGAAGATTATGAGACATGGCTTCTTGGCACGAGGAAATATTTCCAACTGCATAATTATTCCTCTCATGTAGAAGGAATAATTGCAATGTATCAACTAAAAGGAAAGGCATCCATGTGGTGGGATCAACTTGTGCAGGTGCAACACATTAAAGAGAACAATATTACTTGGGAGGAATTCAAGAAGTATTTCAAAAATAAATACTTGACTAAGAGATACTATAACAGAAAGATGAAAGAGTTCTTTGAACTCAAGTGGGGTAGCGTGTCCACTGATGAATATGAAAGAAGGTTTTTGGAATTGCTAAAGTATGTTCATTTCATCAAGGATAAGACTGTCAAAATTCAAAGGTATCTGAGTGGACTACCATCTTCCATCAGTGACAAGATCTAGTATGATGATCCTAAAGCTATGGAAGAAACAATAAGAAGAGAAACATTCTTATATGAGCAGAAAAGTGAAAAGAACACTTTCTGGAAGGCTTGGGAAGACAAAAAAATTCCAATATGGATCAGAGGAAGAGGGGAGCTAAGCCATCCTTTTTCATAAATAGTCCTCAAGGACAGTCAGGCTTTAGAGAGCATAAGAAGGCTGAAGTACGTGGACAAATGCCAAGACAAAAACCTATGGAATGTTGGGGTTGTAAAGGAAATCATAGGTACAGAGACTGCCCCCACAGAAATGACAAAGTGAGAACTAACCATAATGTACAGCATGCATAAAATGTGGAAGATATGGGTAGTAGAATACCCAGGATCTATGCATCCCTGGACAACAAGCAAGCAGAATATCAGTCACATATGATTGAAATAGAAGGTATGATCAACAACCATGCCATTACTATTTTAATTCATTCAGGGGATAGCCATAGTGATATAGATCCTAGAGTGGTGGGAAGTTTTCATTTTCCAAGAAAAAAACATGGAAAATCTTGGTTAGTGCAACTAGCTATAGGAACCAAAAGAAAAGTTACAGAGTTGGTTAAGTCTTGTCCAGTGGACATGAATTCATTGAGCACAAGGGCTGAATTGAACATTTTACCTTTAGGTTCCTATGACTATCTAATTGGGATGGATTGGTTGGACTATTTCCATGACATCTTAGACTGTCGTAGCAAGGTATTCACTTTCCTGGATGAGGAATGGAATCAGAGAATAGTCCAAGAAATTCCCAGAGTCGTTGTTGTCATAGAAATATTAGCAATGTAGCTGAAGAAGTGCTACAGGAAAAGTTGCCAAATATTTTCATCTCGTATGGATGAAGGACCTAAGGATAAGGCGTAAAATATTGAAGACCATGCAACATTAAAATATTTTGAATGTGTATTCCATGAGGTACCTAGATTACCCCCGAAGAGAGATATTTATTTCTCTATAAACCTGATGCCTTGAGCAGCTCCAGTGTCGAAAAATCCTTACAGAATGAGTACACCATAGCTGAAAGAACTACAATTGTAGCTCAAAGAACTTCTGAAGAAGGGGTATATATGCTCAATTTTGTCACCATGGGGTGCCCCAGTCCTGTTTGTGAAGAAGAAATATGGAATGTTAAGATTGTGCATCGATTTCAGACAGTTGAAAAAAGTGACTATTAAGAACAAGTATCATTTTCCAGGGATTGATGATCTCTTTGGTCAATTAAAGGATGCCAAGATATTTTCAAAAATAGATCTCAGGTCAAGATATCACTAGGTAAGAATAAGGGAGGAAGACATTAGCAAGATTGCCTTCATAACAAGGTATGGTCATGATGAATTGACAGTGGTGCCATTTGGATTGCCAAATTCACCTGTTGTTTTTATGTCCCTAATGATTGGTGTGTTAAGGGAATATCTAGACAAGTTTGTCATAGTCTTTTTAGATGACATATTGGTGTATTCTAAGTCAGAGGCAGAGCATGAACAACATCTGAGGATGGTGTTGCAAGTGCTAAGAGAGAACCAGTTGTATGCCAAATTGACCAAGGGCTCTTTCTATCAAAAGAAGATCCATTATTTGGGGCATATCATTTCCAAAGATGGGATAGTTGTGGATCCTGAGAAGATAGAATCCATTAGAGAGTGGTTAGTGACAAAGAATGTGACAGAAGTTAGATCCTTTATGGTTCTAGCTGGCTATTACATAAGGTTCATTGTAGGGTTCTCAAGGATAGCTCATTCAATCACTTCCTTGCAAAGAAAGGAGAATAAATTTCAATGGACAAATGAATGTGAGAGAAGCTTCCAGCAATCAAAGCAGTTGTGAACCAGTGCTCCAATCCTAAGGATTGAAAATCCGAATGAAGATTTCGTAGTGTGTACATATGCATGCAAAGAAGGACTAGGGGGAGTACTCATTCAGATTGGGTTTGTAATAGCTTATGAGTCCAGAAAATTGAAAGAGCATGAAAAGAACTATGCAACTCACGATTTAGAGTTGGCTTCCATAGTGCATGCTCTAAAGAAATGGAGACATTACCTCATGGGAAAGATATTCGAACTGAGGATAGACCATAACGGTCTAAAATATTTTTTTGATCAGCCAAACTTGAATGCTAGGTAGAGTAGAAGGTTGGAATTCCTTTGCGAATATGACTTTGATATCAATCATATCAAAGGACAGGATAACAAAGTGGTTGATGCACTCAGCAAGAGAATGCGTGAACTACATGCTATGACCATTAGCATGTACCAAACTGATATTAAAGGCAGAATTTCAGAAGATGCAAATGAAGAATTGCAATACATGGAACTGGTAGAAAAGCTACAACAAGGTAAGATGCTACAGAGAGTGGAATATTATAAATTGGAGGCTGATGGAACACTCTTATACAAAAACAAAGTTTATGTACCTAATTTCAAGGAATTGAAAATTATGATTTTGAAAGAAATGCATAATGTGCCTTATGTTGGGCACCCTGGATATCAGAAAACTGTGGCAGTAGTCAAGAGCCACTACTTTTGGCCAGGTATGAAGAAATAAATTGTAGAATACATCGCCAGATGCATGGAGTGCCAAAAGGTCAAGGATGAACATAGGCACCCAACAGGGTTACTACAACCTTTACCAATTCTTGAGTGGAAGTGGGAGGTAGTGACAACAGATTTCATCACACGATTTACTAGATACGGCAAGCAACATGATTCAATCATGGTGGTGGTGGATAAGCTTATGAAAGATGCCCATTTTATTCCATTGAATACCACTCACAAGGCCGCTAATGTTGTCGATATATACATGAGGGAAGTAGCAAGATTGCACGATATTCCCAAGACAATTGTGTCTAATAGAGACCCAAAATTTACCTCAAAGTTCAGGAAGGGGTTATTCAAAGGGTTCAGAACCAGTCAAAACTTCAACACATCCTATCATCCTGAGTCAGATGGGCAGACAGAGAGGGTGAACCAAGTGATAAAATACATGGTAAGGATGTATGTGATGGACAAACCATGTAAATGGGAAGAATACTTACACTTGCTAGAATTTTCCTACAACAATGGGTATCAAGCCTCATTGAAGATGATCCCATCTGAAGCACTTTATGGAAGAAAGTGAAACACTCCAATAAGATGGGATAACCCAACTGATAGAGAAATTTTTGGGCCAGAGTTTCTCAAGGAAATGGAAGAACAAATGATGAAGATTAAGAAGAATTTGAAAGTTTCCCAAGACATGAAGAAGAGTTATGATGATAAGAAAAGGATCCATAGGGATTTTAAAGTGGGTGATCATGCTTTCCTGAAAGTGAAAGCCAATAGAAGTTCCTTGAGGCCGGGAAAATGTTCCAAGCTTGCAGCCAGATTTTGTGGTCCATTTGAAATCCTAGAAAGGATTGGACCAGTTGCATATATGCTTGCATTTCCTGCATCCATGATTGTGCATAATGTGTTTAATGTTTAATTTCTTAAGAAATATAAACCTGATCATAATCATGTCATTGATTGGAATGTGATTCCGGTGGAGCAAGAAGGCATCTTGCAGGTGTATCCGGTACGTATACTAGACTGAAAAAGAAATAAGATATGAAATTGATACATAGGGATTGTAAAAGTCCAGTGGACCTAGTACGGTCCTGAGGATGCGACATAGGAGCATGAGGATTCTATGTGAGTAGAATACCCGCATCTTTTTGTAGATTTTAAAAATCTCGTTGATACTGTGTAAAGAAGTTGCACTGAGGAAAATGAAAAAATAAGGGGAGGGGATTGTAATATCTCCAAGGATGAGCCCCATTTATATTTCTGAATTGTAATTATGTCTATAGGATAGTGAGCCAAGTTTTTATAAGTTGAATACTTATATGTTTATTAGGCTAGAGAGCCTAGATGATTAAGGCCATGAGCCTGATTTTGTATATGTAATTATGCATATCATTAATAAAATCTAAACGTCACTGCATGTAGGATGACCATGAAGAAAGAGTATGGGGGACTAAGCTCCACTAGGTAGGGTAAGGGAGGGGTATAAGTATTTGGGCCTAGGGGATAAGCTAGGAGACTTACCTCTAAAGGAATAATATTTTATTATTAATTCATAAAAGGCTAAGGTGGACATGATCAGTATTATCGTAAGTTCTTGGAAAGGGAACGTATGCTAAATGGAGTGCATGCAACTCCAAGAAGACAGGTGTCGACCTAGGCGCATGCAGTTAAAACCAAAGAGTCAAAATATGATGGAGGTTTGCTTGTCATTCCTGATTCTCCGTCAATCCCATTTGCCTCTGCGATTGACTTGGGAAATCTTCACGCACAGCTGAGAAAACCTTTCTCAGGAAGGGAAATCCGACCTGTGTTTTCCTTGAACCCAGTTTATCCACACTTGAAAAACCTAGTTCATACCTTAACCTCTTTTGGAGTTGTTTCCTTTTCCATGAGTCGTACTGAACCATTGTTGTTTCCCTCACCTTGTTGGAACTGCATCGAAGACTGACTGAATAAGAAGTTTGTTAGGCCTATGGAAAAAATTTCTCTCCAGGTGATAGAAGTGGTTGTGGTTAAAGAGGTAGGTTTTCAGGCTTGTGGGAAAATCTCTATAGGAGAGAGAGTGTGTTGAGGAAGTGAGTTCTCCTGGAGGGAGTCCCGTAGCTGATACAGAGCTCTGAGAATTCTGGTTCGCCCTGTTGTTGAAGCCCAAGGTAAGGGAGGTGTAGCATCCAATGGACTATGTGACAGTGAAGGTGTATACTCCTGGGGTGTGATAGACATGTGGGGAATGAGAGTCTGTGAGCAGTGGGCGTAAGTGGATCCTGGGAGAGAATCCTTCGTTTTGATCTGTGTGACTTCCTTATGACCTTGTCTAGCCTAGGAATCCCTTTCCTGGTGAAGTTTAGTCCCAAATTGGGGCTGACCTACTGGTAAGAGTGATGAGCAGCGTGGTCTAAGGCTGGGAGGTTCGTGGAAGGTCTGCACAGAGTTAGTGGTTTTACTCCATTTAAAAGATAAGTATTATTCTATGCTTGATTATGTATGTTATGCATGTTGTGTTACTTGAAATGTATCATGTGTTCCGTTGCATGTGGACTTACTTTCCATTCCATTTGAATCTGCATAGTAGTAGTAATTTTGTGTGGATTGTTTTAAATTCATTAAAATTCATGTTATATATATATATATGGATTATTCTGCAGGGCAGCGTTGTCTGACCTATTAGATCTGAGGATGTTACAAATTGGTATCAGATCTAGTGTGTAGAAGACAAGGTATGTTCCACAGTAGCGTTTCCCAACTTGTTACTGGTTGGGGACATTATAAATTTCTTCAAGGGTTGACATCAAAGACAACCAACCTTAATCAACAATATCCCCCTTCGGCATTGATGGCAACTGTCCGATGCAATATTGAAATCATTTCATGCAATACTGAAGTCATATCGCCCATGCTCCCCCTGGAACCATGCCTTTGTACTTTTCATATGATAAATCTCTCCCCCTTTGTCATTAATGGAAAAGGTATATTTCCATCCACTATTGCTCCCCTTAATTGAACTATCCTATTTATGGTGTTTCCTCGTGTACGTCTAAGACATATAAGATAAGAATTCAAAATAATTCATTTTGGAGTAGAAATAACTCTGAGTCTCTGGCGAATATACTCAAAGGCTTCATGTGGAAGTGGTTTTGTAAATATGTGTTCCACTTGTTCTTTTGTGCCCACATACTCAACTCTGATCTTCTTTTCTGCAACCTATTCCTGTAGAAAGTGATACTTTATTGGAATGTTCTTCATCTTGGAGTGCATCAATGGGTTCTTTGAGATACTGATGGTGCTTGTATTATCAAAATAGATTGGAATGGGCTCATCATACTCAACCTGTATATCTGTCAGAGTTTGTTTCATCAAAATAACCTATTTACAACATGATGTTGTTGCAATATACTCTTCCTCAACTGTATATAAAGATACTGATGATTGTTCCTTTCTTAGCCATGATACTAAACACCCACCCAAATAGAACGTTACTCCATTGGTGCTTCGTTGGTCATCAATACAACCTTCCCAATATGCATCTATGTAGGCAATAAGAGATAGATCCTTTCCTTTTGGATACCCTAATTCAAACTCTTATGTTCCTTTGAGATATCTGAAAATCCTCTTCACTACTAACACATGTGATTCCTTTGGTGCTACTTGAAATTGTGCCACCTATCCAACTTCCTACATTAAATATTGTTTGCATGCTATCACTTATATTAGGAAACCAATCATTGACTTGTATTGCCTCTGATCTGTATACTTTGAATCATCATCTTTGGTTAACTTGCAACTAGTTTGCATGGGAGTGATAATTGGATTTCAATCTTCCATTTCGAACCTCTTTATCATTTCTCTGATATACCTGGTTTGAGAAACAAAAATTCCTTGGTTTCTTTGATGTATCTGAAGTCCCAAAAAGAAGGATAGTTCTCCATGTAATTACATTTCAAATTCATTCTGCATATCCTTTGCAAATTTCTCGCTTAACCTGTCATCATCACTACCAAAAATAATATCATCAACATAAACTTTAATTAATAAAATAATATCTTGACTTACCTTGATTTAGAGGTTGTTTTCTACACTTCATTTTTTGAACCCTGCCTATTGTAGGTATTTATCGAGTCTAGAGTACTATGCTCTAGGAGCCTATTTTAGACCATACAGGGCCTTCTTTAATTTACACACATAATCTACGTTCTCTGACAACTGAAATCCTTCTGGTTGTTCAATGTAGACTTATTATTCAAGTTCCCCATTCACAAAATATTATTTTACGTCCATATCATACACTTTAATATTTTTGGAGCATGCATAAGCTAAAAGAAATCAGATTTCTTCCATTCTGGCAACTGGGGAAAATGTCTCTTCAAAGTCGATTCCTTCAACCTGTGCATATCCTTTACATACCAATATAGCTTTGTTCCTTGTAACTTGTCCATCTTCATTCAATTTATTCCTGTATACCAACTTTGTGCCAATCATATTCTTATCATTTGCTATTGGAACCAATTCCCAGGTGTCATTTTTCTCTATTTGATCCAATTCTTCATCCATGGCCTTGTTTCAAAATTCATCCTTGTTGGCCTCTTCAAAATAGGTTGGTTCAATCGTAGATTCCAGTGCTATGTGCATTTGTTCTGGTGAATGGATTCTTCTTCTAGTCTCAACTCCTGCGTCTTTGTTTCCGATAATATGATCTAAAAGATAATTCTTTTATCCTCATCTTCTAGGTGTTTTTGGAGTTACTTGCTGAACTTTATTTTCTTTTTCTATCAGATCCTCTTCGTCTTACCCTTATTTTTCATCTTTTTTTCTTTTTCATAACGTTGTTCCATTGATTCATTTTCTTCTTCCTTTAATTCTTATCTACCTATTTCATCAATTGTTACGTTGATGATTTCCACCACTTTTTTCAATCTCAGGTTGAAACACTTGTATTCTTTTCTTATACTTGAGTAACCAACAAGTACTCCTTTGCCCACACGAGAGTCAAAAAATTTATTCTTCCATCTTCTCTTTTGATGTAGCATTTGCTTCCAAAAACTCTAAAGTGCTTTACATTTGTTGGTCTTCCTTTCCATATCTCGTAAGGAGTTTTGTCAGTGATTTTTTTTAGCATTACTATGTTTTGAATGCGAATTGTTGTATGCACTGCCTATGTCCAAAAAATGTCTATACTGATCCTACTTTCTTATCCATTTCCTTTATATTATTCATTTCTATATTGATCCTACTTTCTTATCCATTTCCTTTTCTGAGATTCATGTCTGTGACTGTTGTTATTTTTTTGTGGTTCCCTAGGAGGGACTATCATTCTACAATCTTTGGCCATGTGTCCAAAATTGTTACATTTGTAACATTCCACTTCAGTGCTCAAAGATTCAAACCTGTTGTAACTTCTTCTTTGTGTTTCACTAGGCCTTATTGGATAACCCCTTTTTGTATGACTTTCAAAGTTGTTTTTGTTCCAATTGTTATCTCTGCAATTCACATCTTTATGTCCAAAATTATTACATGCATAACATAAACCAAAAACGATAGTTTGATACCTGGGAGTTGAATATCTTCTGAAAGGAGGTACTCTTATGAATTATTCTTCTTCTCGAGTCCTATCTGTCGATTGTTGATTCTAAAATTTGAATCTTCTCGATGGAGGAGTGTCCCTGCAATCTTCCTTGTAGACATTCGTATCCCCCTTGATTGTTTCTGCAAATATTTATGGATATGGTTCTTGCTCTATTGTTTTGGAGCTTGATCCTTTTTCTGTCTGATTGTATCCAAGTCCGGACTTTTCATGCTGAGATTTTTGGCTGTTGATAATGTCATAGAAAACTTTTGAGTTGTTCTGCATATTTTTCTTTTTAAGATCATTTCTTAATGTGACAATCTCTACTTCCAAATTTCCAATGATCTTGTCTCTTTCTTCTAGTTGTTCTTTGAGTGCTTCTTCAATTATTTTATCTTCTTCTATTTGAACCTTCAAATTTGTGATCATTTGTTCTAATTCTTGAGTGTCTTCTTTCTTGTCTACTTTTTCTTGTATTTTCTTGTTTTTCTTCTTTTCTCTACTAATAACTTCTATGGAACAAATTAATTCCTCTCGGTAGTCAACTTCTGCCTCCTCAATTTCTTCTTAGACTTCTTCATATTCTTCTTCGGCTTCTTCATATTCTTATTCAGGATCTTCTTTATCATATTCTTCTACTTCCATGAATAGAACTCTTTTTGTCTCACAGTCACTCACTTCATCTTCATGTGATGATGAGATGTCTTCTTTGGTTCATAAACGTTTCTTGAAAACTTTCTTTGTGGTTCTTTTGTCTTTATATGTTTGTTTTCCTTTTGAGTAACCTTCATCATTTCACTTTTTCTTATAAGGACATTTGTTATCAAAATGATCAATACCATTACAGTTAAAATAAATTAAAGGAAGCTTACCTCTAAACCTACCGTCGGTTCCCTTGTTCAGTCTTTTGACAAAGTTGGTCACTTCTTCATCATCTTTTGAGATGTCATTGTTGCTGCTATGTTCTTCTTTTTGCCTTCCCTTTTTCTTTGAATTTTTGGATGATTTGAAGGTTTCTTCTTTTATATATAGATTTTCCTTTTCAGTTCTCATTTCATATGTTGTGAATATTCCATGTAATTTGTCCATTCTTATTGAGTTTAGATATGATATTTCTTCTAGTGTTGATTTCTTAGGGTCAAATCTCATAGGAAGAGAACTTAGTACTTTTTGAAAAATTATAGATTCTTTGATTTCTTCTCCCAATCCTATGATTGCATTTACTGTTTCATCAACTTGTAAAAAGTAAGCTACAATATTCTCATCTTCATTCATCTTAAGTTGTTCGAACTGACCTTAGTAAGTTTGAAGCTTTGTTTCTTTGACTTTTGAATCTCCTTCATAAATATTTTGAAGTTTGTCCCAGATATCTTTATCAGATTTACAATGTGCAACTTTGGTGAATATCGTTTCACTAAGACCATTCAAAAGTGCATTTTTGGCTTTGGAACTATTCTGATCGAATTTCATTATTTTTCATTTTTTGGCAAAACTGCTGGTGTTGTGTATCCATCTACAATTGATTGTCAAATTTCAAATCCCTGTGCATGTATATATGTTTTCATCCTTATGCTCCAAAATTCATACTTCTGTCCATTGAACCATGGTATTCCATTTTTATACAAGTTGTAGCTCTCCATGATCTACCTTTCAGTGGTTAAACTGATTTCTGAAGGAACCTGCTCTGATACTAGTTGTTGGAAAACTGAGAGGGGGGGTGAATCAGTAATAGAGATTTTTAATCATTTTTAACCATATAATCCAAGTGTTATATCAATGTAGCATTATCATCCAATAACTGCAGAGTAAATAAGAAATGAACAAATAAAAAATCATACACATACACAGTACACCAGTGTTTTACCTGGAAACCCAAAGTGGGAGAAAATCACATAATGTTTTTTCTTATATATCTTGAAGAATCACATTCATTGGAAGCACAAAATTCCTTTGTTTTGTAGTTGCAACTGGAAGGAGGCTCCAAACCACTTGTTTCTGAGGCTACAACCTGAGGGAATATCCAACTCCCCTATTCCCTGGCTACAACCAGAAAGAGGCTACAACCCCCTATGATCTCCGGCTACAATCGAAAGGTGGCTACAACCACTTGTTTGTTCCCCGTCCAACCTCCTTTAAGTATAAGTAGAATGATGGAACAAATGTCACACTATAACTATGAGATATACCACTGTAAACCTATACCAATAAACCTGAACCATGCATCAACCATGCATCAACCTGTACCATAAACAAGTGCATAAACATGCACCAACCTATACCAAACAACCTGTAATAAACCTGTACCATAAACAAGTGCATCCAACCATGTAACAAGTATGTACCAATCATTTCTCAACTACTCATCAACTATGACTAATCAAAATGTACCAACATAATCAACTATACACCTTATGTATGTGCCAACTCATCAACTGCTTGTCTCAATCGTGTACCCAACATGTACCTTAACCAAAAGAACTGATCAATTTCATAATAAAAATATGATTTGTAACTCTATAATAGACCTGGTGTATATGATCACATACCTGCAAACCTTCCTTAATGTTCACAACAAGAGACTAGCATTTTCATCAACCTTTTCTTTAGTCTCACATGACTAGTTTGGGATTAGTCAACAACGCTAACTTAAAATAATCATAACTATGTACCTGTAATGAATAAATATTTTGCTAAATTATGGATTATTCAAGAGAGTGACCTTGTATAGTGTGCCCCGCAAAGAATATTGGTTGAATGGATCTTAGAAAGAATCATCAAAAGAATTTATCCTCCCTTGAATTCCAACATTCTTTTATTCACCTTCCCTCTTAAATTCGGCTTAGATATCCTTTGGTTACCTCATTCACCTATAGATATTCAATATTCTCAAGTGTGATATAAAATGAGAGATCCTTGCCTCTTATTTATACTTTCCAAGTAGCTTCCTTAAAAGCATCTTCTAGGTCACTTTTCCCACTTTCCTTATTTTAGGGTTAATCCACTTCTAATTTATCCATTAAATTTATTATTTAAATAATTTATTTTGTATTAAATTTGAATTACAGTACACTCATGACTTCAATTTATTCTTTACCTTATAAAATCTCTTAAACCACTCTGACTACTTTGACCTTTTGGGGCTTCTAGACGACATATGAGGGTCCTCCAACTTCATAAGGCCATAACTCTCAAACTGTGAGGAGTTATGTGACGTTCCACATACCACCATAAATTCCATGACATGTACTATCCATATAAAATAGTATTACCTGGAAATATATCAAAACTCATACCATTATCTATCAAAGAAAATTGGGTCCATTACCCAAACCTGGGTTCTCCAACTTTTCATGGCCATAACTCTCTAACCATGAGGAGTTATGTGACATTCCACATACCACCAAAAATGGAATGACATGTAATATCTATATAGAATAGTATTACCTTAAAATATATTAAAAATCATATGATTATACATGAAACAACCTTGGGTCCATTACCCAAACCTTCGTGCTACCAAAATTCGCTACTGAACTTTCTTCAAGCATTGACATCAATGACAACCAACCTTAATCAACAGTCATGAACTATATTACCTCCCTTTTTCTTCGAGTATATCAAAATAGTGTTGAAATCATCAACCACAATGCTAGTGTTTGAACCATACTTTTTTCCATGTATCTAGTGTTGAAATCCTCAACCACAATTCTCATAATTTTGCATATAGGAATAAAAATACATGTATCGCATAAGGGACCTTTTGATAATCTAGATATTTGAATCTTATAAACAAAGATTGACCAAGACAGTGAAAATAATGTATGAAAACCAAGCTCTGATTTTCTATGAACTAAATTTAATATCTATGATGAACCACATGCGTACTTATTTGGTGCAAGATTACTTAAACATCAGATAGCTTGCCCATTATGTGATGTAAACATGATCACAACTCCTCTTGAAGAGGTTTCTGAAATTACAGATTCCCTAAGTGGATAAAGTGGGTTATGACTTGAAGGTGCATATTGCATGTTTAAGAGAAACTGAATATTGCATGTTTAAAGGTGTGGGATTCCTTTGTTTCAGAGTTTACAGTTCACTATACATATTTATGCCTATTGTGAAAACCACATGTGTCCACTTTTTCAAATGTACTCCCTGGCACAGAAGCAAACAACTACAACTCGGTTCAGTTGATGTGTGTGATAGAGCATTCTCATTATAGATCATTTGAATATCATTCCACAAACATTTTCTCTCCCAATAGTAGATCAGGCCTAGGTCACATATCCTCCTTTACTCTTTTTGCATAAATGGTGTCTATTTGGCACTTCATAATCCTTTAGAAAATGTAGCGGATAGAAAATCTATTCTTGGTAAAATAATTGACATGAAATCCCATTAAGAACTATGTGAAAAAATTTAATGAGACAAAGATTTCATTTAATTAGAGAAGGGTTTGTTACCAAATATGATAAGCATGGAGCCTTCAGTTATCAACTATGGGTGTCTTATGCATATTTATACCAAAGGTTATAGGCTTCTAAATAAATGGAGAAGAGTAAGGGAATGGACGCTTATGGTATAAAACACAACACAAAGATGTATTCAATGTCGATTAATGGATATGTGCAATCAAATGACCGTGCAAACGCCTTTGCCATTTTATTTTAAAAGAGATGATGAGAGAAGGTTTCAAGCATGATTTTGTAGCTTATAACATTATTTCAAATGCATTTTGTAAACTTGGTAACATATACCATGACATTAGAACTCTTTAACAAGACCATCACCATGAACTTTACCACCATAATTTATGGATTTGCAAAATTTGGAGATATGAGAACTTTAGAAATGGAGGATCAAATGAGAAGATGTGGCTACATATTGACTAAATAAATAGTGATTTAATCCCCTTCATAATTGTAACATCCCTCTCTTGTGCACATTGAGCGGACTTATTCATTGAGGATACTTGCGTGCAAGCGATCTAGTTCTTTATATGATTGGTTGTTTTGATTATGATTATGATATATTGTGAATTTGATGATATGTTATTTTTTTTGTATTTACATCGACATGTGCTATTGACTGGGTTCTCCTAAGTGTGTAGGACTGTGGATGTTGAGGATGCCTAGACATCGATGAAATGCCTTGGACTCCAGATCAAGTCAAGGAGTGGACTATTAGGGTTTGAATGTTGTTGGTGTGACATGTGTACATATCATTAGATATTATGATGTTGGTTTTTATTTCTTACATGATTCATTAATGGATGCAATATGACAATAGATTTCCGACCAGACTCACATTTGGAGTAAAGGGGTCATGCACGACAACCAGAGACATTGAGGGAGAGCTGTGTCAGCAACCCTGCCACAACCTACTAGCACTGTAGGTTAACGATTACGTAGTTCAAGAATACCCACGATGTCGTGAGGGCAGACTGTAGCAGTCACTCATGATGATTCTAAGGAGTGCACAATAAGGAAGGGTCCTTATTCCTTAGAGTCCCTTAGTCTACAACAAGATCACCTGATGGAGTATTGACACTAGGGGTTTGACGTCTACCAAGTTCAGTCAAGAGGCGAGTGGAACCCTTGGAGCACGTAGTGCATCTTGAAGGAAACGTCGCACAAATAAAATAGAAAGAGATGAGTGGCACCCTTGGAGCATGTAGTGCATATTGATGGGCATGTCATGCAAATAAAACAGAAAGAGGCGAGTGGCACCCTTGGAGCACGTATTGCATGTTGAAGGGAATTTCGTTATTTTTAACTTGGTTAAGTTAATAAATCTAGTTCCTAGAAACCTATGCCTCCTTAGGACTTGGTCGTCCTTAAAATAGATGATGGTATGAGTAAAGTTTAATAACTAAAATTTCCCTTAAAAATTGTCTCCAACCTAGTGAAATTAAAACCTAGGTCTAAGTAGAATGTGTGAAAAAGAAAAACTAAATAGACATGTAACAAGAAATTCAAACTTTAATTATTAAAGTAAAAATTATAATGGAGGATTAAATTTATTAAAATGGTAAATGGTTTGTCTACACTTGCTAAATCTGATTTTAGTTAAAAAAAAGCGGGGGGGGGAACTTAAAGAAAAAGGGAAACTTAAAGAAAAGGGGGAATCCCTAACTTAGTAAGGAATCTAGCCTTTGGAACTTTCTATTTATGAACTCAATTAGGATTTAAGTACGACGTACGTCATTTAAGAATTTTAAGGGAATAATGGGACAACTAGGAGAATTTTTAGGAATTCTTTTAGGTGGGTGAGGAATATAGGAAAATTTAATTAAATAATAAAATTGATTTTTTGGCACAACTAGGGGATCGAGCGACATGTGTACGGGGGATTTTTTTCCCAATTAATTAAATGAAAAAGGAATCTAATGAAGGTTTGGGAAACTAATCACTTGAAAACTCTATAAAAAGGATGGCGGAGGAGGATTATGGATCACATCTGGTTTGCGTAAGGTTACGCTATCGGAATTTCACCTTGACTGAATTTTCTTTTGTGGGAGTTGGGATACCCAACTCGGGTAACGCGTGGTAGCTCGAAGTTGTGAGGCAGGATGGGATCTATCATTCTCTAGTATTGTGTGTGTGGCCCCTTTGCGGATCGGGGGGCTCAGAGGGAAGAAGAGTACCCCGAGCGTCAACTGGGAGGTACCGGTGAGGTCTCATCAGTCGTCAAGTGGGATCTCGATGGAGCGCATGCGTGGGACATCCATACAAGACTCTGTGCCATCGGTTACGGTATTCTACTAAGTGTAACATGTATTGAATTAGTTTCAACATTTCAATTTAGTTAATGTAATTCATTCATTTCTTGGATTTCATGTTCGATAATCATGGATTTAACTTCTGTTGAATGTGATGTTAGATCTTCTTAAACTCTATGTAAAATCGATGAGTAAAATCATGAGTTAGTTTCAGTTTTCCTTTAATTTGATGTAAATGGTTTTCATTTCTCTTCGATGCTCATGGCCTAAATTTTGGTTAAATAATGTTGGATTCCTTCAATTTCTGCGCATAATCATTGAGGTTGTCTCTTCCATCTACACTCTGCATTTCATTGAAAGGATCGTCATTTTTGTTTAACTCTTGTCTCTCAAGGTTACAACCCCTTTTGTTATTACTCCCTTGTTGATTTGGGTTCGATTGTGCTATGGGGAAGTAGTTAGAGAGGGACTCTGGAAGGGATTGCCTTACTTAACCCTTAGATCCTTAATTTCTTCTTGGTCATGAAGGATTCTTCATTACAGTGTGCAGGATTTAGTGCCCGAGGTAGAACTTGCATGTTTTTAATTATTGAGGGGAATCGATCTTTTTCTGTGCAAGTGCATCCTCCTTCAGTGTAAGTGATGTCTTGGCTTATACGTCCAGGGTTAAAACTCTGACTCCATAATCCTCTCTGTCAAGATTTAAAGGTCCCTTGGATATTGTGGAGGGCCAAATCCCTTCTGAGATCCAATGCTCTTGGTGATTGTAATTGACCTCATAGTGTATGAACGCAGGTGGCAACTGTTTCATTCCCACTCTAGATAAGTCTCAACCTTTTCTCTCCTTCTGTTCCATTGATGGCCCTTCTGGCATTAGGAACTGACTTCCTCCACCTTCAAAATCAAGGAGACTAGCCTCTCAATCAAGGCCGCAAGTTCCTTGTACACCGCTCCCTTAGTTCTTTCTTAGCTTCTGGTTGAGTCCTTAGGAGGTTTCGACTCAGTCCAGTCCTGAGAACTGGGCATTCCATACAAGGGAACACCGACGATTTCGTTCAACCAGGGATTATGTCTTGTTAGTTTAGAGTCAACCTTAGTGAGCTTGGTTCCCTTAGCGTACCATGTTCTTGTTTTTGTAGTGTTTCCACCTCGCCTCGTCCACCTGAACCTGGCCCCTGATTTATCACTACGACCTCGACTTCTGGCTCTATCAAATCCTTTCTCAGTTTCGAGCCTTCCTTGATTACTCTTAGAACCTGACTCCATGCCAAGCCTCTTAGGATTTCTGGAGCTTTCCGAGTTAGACGCATGTGTGCAGTGGTAAGACCTTCCCTTCACGTCTGTGCACAGATTTTTATACCTCCCCTCACGCCTACGTATAGTTGTTAGTCTTTCCTTCCTCATGCTCAATGAAACTCCCCCAAAAATAATCTCCCTCAATTTGCCTATCCTGTGGTAGGTACTCTTATTTCACGACATTGTCCTCCTCTCTGCCACCACTCCCTGATATTCTAAATTCACAGGTTAAATTTGGAATCTCCTAAGTGTTTAATGAGGAGAAACAACATTCTAATCAGACAGTTAAACATCACCTTCCACCTTTTTTAACTTACTCGATATTTTATTTACCCTTGATTATTTACTCACATATTTTTGGTTTATTTCTCCCTGAGAGTTTATATATTTTTAGCTACATAACGATTCCTCGTTTATTGCAGATTTTATAATCATCGTGTTTTAAGTAGTCTTGGATCACCACTAGGAATATCTAACCATCCTGACGAGACTAGATCGTGTTCAATTTAAGCCAACTAAACAGTGTTTTAGAAACTGTGACATTTTGTAATTAATTAAATATATATATTTAAACCGTGTTTAATTCATGCGTTGGATAAAGTTTATGTTTTGTTGTACAATTGATGATGTAAGTTATAATGATGAGTTAAGACTTAAGGGTGAATGTTGTAAGTGGATGTGATAAGGGGAGCACCTTAACGAGGAATGATAATAGTGTGGAAAGGATTTTAAGGTTGTTAAGGTTGGGTTGTAAGGATATCAATGAATTAAATTATTAAATAATTTCAATGTTATAAGAAGAGTGGAATTTAGGCATGTTGAGTGGTGAAGGTAATTGCTTGTTTATGAGACTTTGTATTCTGCATATCATTGCAAGAAGATATGTTTTTGTAGAAGGCATGAAAGGATTCCCTAAAGTAAGGATAGGGAACATTCCTAGTTGATTTTTTGATCCAGGTGGATATCGGTGGCCATCCACCTTTTCCAAATGGCTCAAAACAGTTTTTTGGCAATTTTGGCAATTTACTATTTTTAGCAAGTTTTAACTTCCGGAGCCATTTTGAGGGTCCAAATGAAGGTTTTTCGAGATAAAGGTTCTCAATGCTAGACAAAGGCATGATTGAGCCCCCAAAATGAATCTCCTCGATGATACCTTTCCAACGAGATATCACACACCTAAAACAAATATCATATGCAAAAGTTACGACCCCGGGAAGTTGATGTAGTCAGTTACCCAAACGGGGCCCACATGACTTTTGGCGCTTCATCTCCTAGGCTTAGGTTTTTGGATGTCTAGGGTTTTTGACATTCCTTATTATTATAAAAAGTCCTTCAGAGCCTCATTGTAATCATCTTATTGTGAATGCGAGTAGTCATCACATCTCTTCTCAGAGATAAGCTGCAACCGTTCTAGCGAGTCTTTCACTCTGTATTTTTACAGTCTCTGTACATTTATTTCATTAATATAAATCATTTATTATTGTATATCTTTGTTTATGGTTGCATCTCTGATACATTTCTGTCATATTATGGAATATCTGTGATATATTTGTGCATTTCTTTATTATATCTCCGATCTCATTTCATAACGAAAATAATCCGGATCAGTGGTATCAGAGCAGGCTCCTCTTGATCATTTTTTCAGTGCATGTCCCCGACAAGGTCCGAATATAACAAGTTGGGTCTCGAGCTTGTCTCTCTTGAAGAAAATCGCTCTTGCACACCCAAGAAACCCTCAATGGTAGAAGAAAAGAAAAATGACGGAGCGGACGATCCTATCAATATGTTGCTTGAACAAGCTCTCACACAACAGACGGACGAAATGATGGAGATTTTTCCCACATCCTTAAATGCCTGCCGATAGCATCAAGTGCATATTCATCAAGCAACCACTTTGGAGGCACCTCGCCTTTCAAGGTACAAGTTAATTTTTATATTCCTGTATTTGAAGGATAGATAGATGTAGAAGCCCTAGAAAAATGGTTAACTCTGCTAGAAGGTTATTTCTCTGTTCACAACTTTTCCAACAAAGAAAAGATCACCTTTGCACTCCTTAAATCTCTCCCTCATGTCAAACATTGGTGGAAAACTTACTGGGAGCAAAGTTCCACAGAGGAGTCTGGAATATATGGGGTCGATCTCACTTGGGAGTTTTTTGTGGATGTGGTAAAGGAACAGTATTACCCTGTTGGAAACTATAAGGACTAGTACATGAGATGGAACACACTACAACAAGAGAGGGGACAAGCAGTTCTGGATTTCACCAATACCTTCCATACCTTGCGCACCAAGCTGGGTATCAAAGACTCTGAGCGACATTTGGTTCTGAAATACCGTGGGGCTCTACACAGATACATCCAGACTGAAATGGATTTTCTGGACATCTCATCACTCGGTGCTGCTTATCGATATGCTTCTAAAATTGAGCAGAAATTTAAGCACCAGAATAAACGGGAATTTGGGTCTACAAATACCCAACAACCAAAGTATGAAAAAGACAGCCCTAACAAAGAGTCTCCCGAAAACCATTCTAAGACACAGGAAAAGAAGGGTCACAAGAAGACAAAGAAGGACACCGGAAAATGGTTTGATTTCCACAAAATCCCCTAGCACAACACCGATGAATGTCGCTCAAAAAAATCATTGGTGGCCAAGATCAAAGACAAGGAGTCGAACCCTGATTCAGAATCTGATTCTAAAAATACTAGAAAAAGACATATCATTGATGTAGACCCCACTACTATTGTCGCAACTGCAACAATTCAACCAAAAGAGCCAACAGATCCTGAAGAGGGGGGGCACCTTTTTCATTCACATATGTGGGTGAAGGGGACCCCGCTGCATTTTATTGTTGATAGTGGAAGCCAGAAAAACTTCATCTCAGTAGAGGTCGTCAAACAGCTGGGATTGTCGACAACACCACACCCGCAACCATAAAACATTAGGTGGCTTTGGAAAGGACGATATATCTGTGTCATCCAACAATGTCGATTGTCATACGACATCCAACCCTTCAGGGATGAGGTATTATGTGATATTTCCCCACTGGATGTCTGTGATGTTCTCTTGGGCCAACCATATATGTGGAGATGCCATGTTGTTTATGAG
>WSFP011408108.1:0-25110 GCA_009831015.1 Picea engelmannii
AATATAGAGTGCAATTAGACATACCTTCAACCATACCTTTACTGTGTAGTGTTCGAAGGCCCTTTTCTCCAATATGCCCCAGTCTTTGATGCCACATCATGGTCTTCTTTCCAAGGACAGTATTGGTTTTGTCTTCCTTATTTTTCTTCTCATGGACAACATAACTGTTACACCCATTAGTATAAGTGCTTCCCAACAAATTGTACAGAGTTCCACACCGAACTCCCTTCATCAACACCATTTCTCCTCGTACCATCTTGCAAGTTCCCTTTCCCAATACAATATCCACTCCTGAATCATCCAACTTGCTTACATATATTAGGCTCCTTGATATTTTTGGAATGTACAGAACCCCAGGGATAGTTCTAATCCTTCCATATTTTAGCAACAACTTAACCCTTCCACGTCCCCTGATTTTGGTTGTCGAGTCATTTCCTAGGAATACATCACCACCATCATATTTTTCATATTCAAAGAACCAATCCCCTGTGAGGATTCATATGGTATGACACACCTGAGTCGATCAAACATACATCATGGTCTGCATGTGTACCTGTAGATGTCAGTTAAACATCACCTCCTTCTTCAGTGGAGGTTTTTGCCTCTGTGGAAGAGGTACTATTAGATCCCTTTGGTTTATCAAACTCCTTAGATTTGCAATATTTCTTAAAATTCCCTGTTTTACCACACTTCCAACATTTCCTCAAATATTTTCCTAGAGACTTAGATCTACTTGTAGATTTATATCTCCCCCCCCGAAGACTTACCAGGATTCATGTCTTGGGTACGACCTCTTACAAATAAATCATTTGTGCTATGACCAACCATGTTGTTTCGCCTAATATCTTTAGATAACAAGGATGCAACTACATCCTCATACTTCAATGTAGATTGAGTGGTACTACCAATTGCTACAACCAAATTATCCCAGGAGTCTGGGAAAGAACATAACAAAGTAATACACTTATCTTCTTCTACAATCGTAATATTAACAGATAGGAGTTGACTTACCAGAGTATTAAAGGCATTTAGATGTTCTATCACAAAATCTCCATCTTCCATCCTAATATGATACAAATTATTTCGAAGAAACAACCTGTTTACGAGGCACTTTGATTGATACAAATTCCCTAACTTATGCCATAGTTCCTTGGTCGTAGATTCTCCCGAGACATTCAACAACACTGAATCTGCCAAGCAGAATCGAATAGTACTCCTTTCTCTTATGTCCAACTTCTCCCAATCTTCCTTCAACATACCAGTAGGTGGTGTACTAGTAGTTTGTGTACCAGTCAATTTTGTGCTAGTAGGTTGCGTACCAGTAGGATGTGTACCAGGATACACAATGATCCATTGTTCTTTGTCTACAAGAAGGTCCTCCATCTTGATCTTCCATAGCTCAAATTTTTTACCGTTGAACTTCTCTATCTCAATTATAGAAGAGCTCTCCATTCCTCTTTCTACCCTCGAATCACCACTGCAAAATCTCCCACTAAACCCAGGTTTATCACAGATCCAGGATAAACTTGATCTATCAAGACTGAGCCAAACCCTCAGCAACAAAGGCATCCCTCTGAAGCCAAAAAAGATCTTTGATTCCACATGTAAGTTTTAAACCTGTGAAGTAAAGCAATGCATATAGATTCTCAAGAAAAACAGAAATTAATCAATGGCTCATACACATGGTACACAAAGATTTACGTTGAAAACCCTTAACCGGGAGAAAACCAACCTTCCTTGGTGCAGCACCTTTCAACTCTTCATTGTATTAATTTCACCATTCACCATACAATATATACAATGTTTTAGGTATTCTGTAGCTACCAAAACCCTAATCCCTTAATACAGGATTAATTTAGAAAACCGCTTAAAATAACAAAATCTGCTAAAATAGCAAAAACCGCCAGACGTAGTTGTCGAATATGACGCAGGAAGTTGGGATCATCAGATGCATTTGTCGAATCTGATGCACCCACACACACACATGAAAAGAATATAACACATACCCAATAGTTTCCTGGTAGGAACTCTGTTTTTCCCAGTGACGATCTTTTATCTGTTGTCTCAAATGTTTTATCCTCTCCCAGTACCCTAGGTTTAACCTGTCTTTGACTCCTTCTAGAGTAGGTCTTCTGTGCAAAAGGAAATTGAGGCTTACCTCCACCTAGGATGTCGAAAGACCTTGCATCTGCTTGTTGGCTAGTTGAAGGAGCTTCTACAGGTTCATATGGAGTCTTAACACAATTTTCTCTCTTTCTCTTATTTGAAATGGATGGTTGACTGGCGCTAGATGAAGTTCCTTGTTCAGGCTTATCAACCTTTTGATGTGATTTTATAGAAGGAGGATGAACTTTCTTTTCAAAACTTGACTAGATTAAATATTGGTCCCAAGTATTCTGCAATTTCCCCAGCTCAGCCTTGACAATTACTTTGATCCATCCCTGATGATAGATTCCATGAGGATGGGTCTTGGGGTTATCTTGGACCTTCATAGCCATCTTGTTGAGATCCCTCAAGAAATAATAGGGAAGATTCATCCTTTTAATTCCTGCCAGATGAAGCAGAAATCATAAATGAAATAGAAATATGATAGAATAACGCCCCTCACAAGTGATGAATATTTTAAGCATGAGTAAGTATTCCATCCATTCATCAACAATCCAATCCCTGGGAATGCCTTTTTCCCAATTGGGGTCTCTGTGTTCGGGTTTCAGAAACTGGTTTACATCTCTTCCTGTAATCAGTTTATTTTTAAACCATGTTTTGCCATCAGTCAGGAGGTTGCAAGCAGTTATTATGGAATCCTATGTAACCTACATGACCAAGTTTGCAACTCAGGCCTATTTTCCATTAAAACTCTCAGCAAATGCCCTGGCTATAGCGTAATGGTGACCATCCAACTTAGTGAAAAAAAGATATCATATTGCCCGATCAAAAATGTGGCAATTGTCTTCATAAGCTTCCATGATCTCAGGCCCTTCGGGTTCTTTCCTATTCACATGTCCACCCTTTTCCATAAGTGCATATGCGACCAGAATACTAGACTCTTGGCTACAAATAAGGGATCTGTCTTCTGTGTGATGAGAATAATAGGGGATTTTTCTACTATGTGAGTGCAAATTCAAACCAACCAGTTGTTGCAGGTAACGAACAATGCACCAATTTTGAAAATATGTTGTTTGAAAATTCATATTTGTGTAACCCTATGTACAACTAATGTGTAGAAAATACCACCCATATTCGCATGGTATGTCTAAAAAATATTACTTCCTAATTGTTTTGCATACACATGAAATCTGCAGTATAATCCACAATCTCTACAACTCTCCAAGGTACTTGAAACGATCCTGACCAATGACGTGTGGAATTTCATGTAGTGCTCGGTCAGATTTGTCCCTTTTTCTTTCTTGTGATGAATAGACTTTGAAATGTCATCCTACTAAGTTAAATAATCATAAATAATTTATTCTGACATGACTTATGGATCAAATGAAAAGATTTGAAGCCAAGTGATGTCACCAAGTAATCATTTAGACATGTGTAGGATTCCTTTTGTACCCTTCTCACAAAACTAACATTATTTTAATCCTTATTAAGATAAGCTAAGGAACCTTTAACAAAATAATTCTAAAGATCTATAACTTATACTAACTTTGAAGTAACAAGTAGGTATGAATGAGTAAAACAATGTAGAACAAAGTAGGTGCTAACAATGGCTCCATGGGGGATGGAGTTTTCCCTGTGAAACTCCAAGAACTTTGAGTAGACATGTGCCTTTTGATCCTTTGAGCTTCAGACCATACTTATTTGCAGACTGTGTTGTTCCATCTCCTGAGCTATGGACAAATTTTATTTAAAAAAAATAAAAAAACGTATCAGATTGTAAAAATAAAAACAATTTCTGAAAACTGAAAGAATAAAAGCAACATTGCTCCATTGGGATATGCAGTCTTTATTTCCTAACTACCACACCACACTGATATGTACAATGAAATTCTGGCCACCAACGACATTAGTAAAATAATTTCTTCATAAAACACCGATTTACTGGGCCACAAAAAACCTCTTCATCTTCCAAATTCTACAATAGGAAAGTGTTGGTATCCAAAACGTTTTCCACTCTAAATGGACATGTCCACAGGATATCAAAATTCCCATGATGATCTTCCCTGCAAGCATCCCATTTCAAGACCAAATCCCTGGGCAGGAACTGCTCTATTTTCTCTTTTCTGTCAAAAGTCTCCTCAATCTTATGTTGTTGTTGATGTGCCTTCTCCAGAAGTTTCTCTCTTGCTTGCTGCAATTCTATAATCTGGAAAATCCTTTTGATAGCATCATTGGGTTCAAATTCAATTTCCGGCAGCAACTTTACAACTGGAAAATCAAGTTGTACTGAAAAGACTACTTTTATTCCATACACTAACTGAAAAGGTGAGGTTCCAATCGCTCTCTTTGTGCTGATATGATTATCCCACAAGGTATATTTCAATTTTGAATCCCAAGCTCTCTTACTGTCTTCCAAAAGCTTCTTAATGATCTTGACCATGTTTTTATTGGATGATTCAGCTATACCATTACCCTATGGGTAATAGGCAGTAGAATGCCTAAGCTAAATGCCATATTCCTCACAAATTTTTACCATGTTAGTGGATTTGAAAGTTGCAGCGTTATCAGTAATGATCACTTCTAGACAACCAAATCTGGACAAAATATTCTCTTCAAAAAAAATTATAATTACCTTGGCAGTTTCCATCCTTGTAGGTACAACTTCAATCCACTTTGTGAAGTAATCTATACTTGTCAGAATCCACATGTGCCGGCCACTAGATGGAGGGTGGATCTCACCTATGAAATCCAAATCCCACTGTTGGAAAGGTGCAAAATTTTTTACAGGTTTGAGAGGTAAGGACTTAATATTCTATTTTCCATCAAACCTTTGGCATTTCTCACATGCTCTAACCTTTACACAAATATCAGAAAACAGACTAGGCCAATAATACCCAACCCTGAGAATTTTATATGCAATGGAATTCCAGAAGTGATGACATGACCCTCTGTGCTTCTTCTTCATCAAGACACCTTAGTAAAAATCTAGAAGGATCTCTCCAAAACAAAGTTTGATTATTTACACAATACTTAACTACTTTCAGTTTCAGGGATCTTACTTTGGACTTATCCATTCCGAGGGGAGCTTGGAAATTCTTCAGAAAACAAAGGATATCTTTGTACCATTCTGATTCAACAATCCTTTCATTTACTTGGGAATTATTGGTTTGAGGATGTGAATTTCCTGAATTATTACAGATGTAGTCAACTCCCAGAGCTCTGCAATTTGAATAAGCTAGCATCTTAGCTAATCCTTGTCCTTTGACTAACTTGGTAGGCTTGATCTCCATGTCATATTCCAATAGCTTAGTTATCCATTTACTTATCTTTCCATCAATGTCTGGCTGAGTCAAGATGTCTTTAATAGCACTAGATGTTACATATGCAATGACTTTGGAATGCAACACATAAACTCTAAAATAATTCAATTCTTTAACCAAAGAAAAAGCCTACTTCTCCATAATATCATATTTTAACTCATCATCTCGAAGTGCCCTGCTGAAGAATGCAATGGGTTGTTCAAAACCCTCAGAATTTTTTTGCAAAAGAGCAGTTGCTAAAGTATCTTGAGATGCAAAATAAAAAATGAGAAACTCTTTTTCAAAATCAGGGCTAATCAAAACAAGGGAATCTGAAATAGCCTACTTAATAGACTGGAAAGAATCTTTGGCTTTCATTCTCCATTTGATCTCACTACCTTTCGTCAACATGTCAACTATGTGTTTGACCAATTCAACAAAGTTGGGAATAAACCTTATGAGAAAGTTTATATTCCCAAGGAAAGACTGGATTTCCTTCTTATTTCTAGGGATAAAAAGCTTTTGAATGGCTATCACTCTATCAGGATCAATTTTAATTCCATCAGCACAAACAATATTCCCAAGCAATTTCCCTTGTTCTAAAGCAAAATGAGACTTTTTTGGATTTAAATAAATACCATACCTTCTGCACTTCAGAAATACTTGTCTCAAATGATGAAGATGCTCCTCATTAGAGTTAGAGAATATAGTGATGTCATCCAAATAGATTACCATGAACTTATCCTTTTCTCCCACGAAGGCAATATCCATGGCTCGCCGAAAAGTGTCCCCAACATTCATCAAACCAAAAGGCATCTGAGCATACATAAAAGTACCCCAAGGTGTTGTGAATGTAGTCTTCTCCATGTCATTTGGATGAAAAACTACTTGATTGTATCTAGAGAAAAAATCAATCATAGACAACCTTCTAGATCCTACCACCCTCTACAATATATGTTTCATTTTGGGAAATGGATAGTTGTCTTTTCGGGAACATCTGTTCAGATTTATGAAATTGACACAAAGTCCGATTTCACCATTCTTCTTTCTCATTGGCACCACATTTTCTATTTAGTCAGAGTACCTCAAGGGTACAATGATCTTAGCATCTAAAAGTTTCTTTACTTCCTTCTCCATAATGGGTAATAAGAGAGGATTAATCTGCCTTAATTTTTGCTTGAAAGGTTTTACATTCTCTTTCAAGGGTATCTTATGTTGAATGACAGTTTCATCAAAGATCCTAAGATATTCATATTGACATGCAAAAATATCAATGAACTCCTTCAACAATTCTTCATATTTAGCTCGGTATTTTGCTGATAGGAATTTTGATAATTTGACATGCTTGGGATTTGCAGCAGTCCCAAGATTACGATCAATCACATCTGCTTCTTTTTTTCTGGATTAGGAAACTTCACAAGAATATCATTATGATAAAAAAAAATATTTTGAGAGGTACAAGGCATTTTGGAATATGGTTAGTAGGCAATTTCAAAATCTTATGCCCAACAATCATATTATGAAAATTCAAATTCTGGTTATCCTTATCCAAATCTTCATCTTGATCAATATGAATTGAAGAAAAATCATCTACAAGTTCAATGAACATTTTTATTTCATAATCTTCCTCAAACACTCTCCAATGCTTGACATTGTCTAGAATAGATGGCATGTACCTAACCTCAACCTCATATTTCAACTTTGGGGGAAAAGGAATTTTGAAAGTACTTGCTACCACAGCCAGTGAATCAACCTGCTCATTCTGATTTCTTGGAATATATAAAATATTTAAAGACAGAAAAAATGCTTCAACAACATCCCATACCACATTTATGTAGTCTTTCAACCCAATATTCTTTGTCTGATATACATTTCTAACCTATTGTACAATGAGTTTAGAATCCCCATGCACCTTCAAATGTTGAATTTTCATTTCTTTGGCTGCCCTAAGACCTAACATTAATTCCTCATACTCTGCAATGTTATTTGTTGTATCAAATTCTAACTTGTAAGACAGGGTAATGACTTTGTGTTTAGAATAAATCAACACTACTCCTGCTCCTGCACGTTCTCTGGATGAATATCCATCAAAGTATAATTTCCATAGCAGATTTTGTTTTTTAGCAGACTGTGGGGCAGTAGCTGATTTTTTCAAAGGCAAAGACTATTGGACAAAATTATCAATATGGAATATAGAAGATCCCAAATCCACATCAACTGCATAGATAGGATTATTTACATAATGATCATTATCACTGATAATATATGTCAATTGAGCCTCACAATAGAGTCTTCTAAATTCCCCTCCAAACACAGGTATAGTGGCATAAGAGAGATCCATTTGAAGACATCCCCCAAGCTTCTTACACCAAGATTTGGACAAGAGCATACCAAACCTAGGAGGGTTATCAACTACAACTATGTCCATGACTAAACTTTTGGCTGGGATTTGAGATAACGAAACACCAAGGTCTTTGATAACCCCCAAGCATTTAATATTTTTAGAGTCAAAAGAAAAGAGATCATGGTATGCTTTAGTGACTTATAACCCCAGTTCTTCCATGACAACCTTGGGCATAAGGTTATAGAAGCTCCAGAATCTAACAGGAAGTTATTAAGAATTTTTTCATGAACATTTAATGAGACATAAAAAGGAGGAGTGGAGTCATCCCCATCTTCTACAATTGGCCCTAAGATAATAGTGGGTTTTTCATCTTTGAGATTAATCACATTGGTAACAGGATTGAAAACAGAAGAAGGATGCAACCATTTCAAAATCAGACTCCAATAATAATTTTTTTTAATCAATTCCGTCATAGGAATATGAATTTTGATCTTACTTATCTCATGTTCTAGGATGAAAGGAGATGAGAACTTTTCTTCTTCTGGAGATGATACTTTCATAGCTAGATGTACTTGCTTTATTTTAGGATTCTCGTTGCTTGTATGTACTGCTGGGACAACAGGTTTATCTTTCTGAGGAGCAGATTTGTCTTTCTAAGGAGCAGATTTTGATCTAAGATTGTACCCTTCCTGATTTGTATTACAAAGCATATTATATGGACTTCCCTCGGCCTGTGAATTTAATGAATCTTCATATTCATTATGTGTTAGGTGTCTAAGATTAATCTCATCTACGAACAAATGAATATATGGATCTTCATCTACATCTTCAACTTCCTGAGTTTCTTCAATGTAATTATTCTACAGAGGTGTCTGGATTTTCTTATCATCGTTATTCTTCTTATCCCTCTGCATGATCTGAGGGTTATAAGGCCTTCTATATTGATTTGTGTTATGATTTCCTTCTTGAGGTGCATTTCGTTTCTTTTTTTCCAATCTAAGTTTAGACATTTCAGACGACATTTCCTCCATCTTTCTTGCCATATTTCCAAGGAAATCTTCAGATTTTTAGTATTTGATGCAGAAGACTTATATTCTTCTTTTAGCTTTCCTTTATCTGATCTCTTCTTTAGTTGTTCTGATGTTATAATATTGGATTCAACTTCAAGAGATGGATATTTCATATCAGCGAGAATGTTTAGTCTTCTTTCCCTAAGAAGTAAACAAAAATCAGCATCAAAGGAATTAACATAAGTGACCTTTGTTAACCTTTCAACTGGTCTGATATCATCTGGTATTTTCTAGTACATCCGATTGAATCTCTGAGAGAATTTAGAGACAGATTTTCCATTCTTTCTTCGGATATTTCTGAATTCTTTCATGTAATACAAATCATCTTTCTTGTCACCCCACTTTCTCAAGAAGATGGCATCAAGGTCTGTGATGGTGGTAATAGAGTTATCTCTAAGGTTCTTGAACCACTTCCTCACCTCTCCATCTAAAATTTGAACAAAAAGCCTCATCCACACATCATCATAATCCACTTAAAAAATGTTAACAAAGGAATAAAAAGTAGTTAAATGCTCCTCTGTAGCTGTTCCCCCTTCATTGCCAAACCTTGGAAGGTACTTCATGTAATCATTTCCTGGGAGAGGATGAAGATTATTTGGCAATACCAAAGATGCATATCTAGCAGCCATGATAGCATCCATTGGATTGGGAGGTGTTGCACCAGCCATTGTTTGACCACCTAAAGGTTGATTTGTATGTGAGGATTTCAGTGATGAGAGTTTAGGAATGTTCACCAATTGAATCTTAGGAGACGACTGGAGAATTTCTTTAGCAAGTTTTTCAGCAGCAAGGATATTAACTTGGAGGCTAAGATTGGGTTTCTCTTCTTGAACTTGTTCAAGGATTAAGATATTTTCTAAGGGAGGGTAATATGTGTCTTCATGGAATTCAAAGCTTTCCTCTGATTTGTATCTACTCTCAGGATATGGTGTGTAAAAGGATTCTGGTTATACAAATTCCTCTTTCCCCGAGGTGGATTCTTCAAAAGGAGGTAAAGAAACAATTTCTCTATTTCTAATTTTTTGAGAGATTTGGATTGTTTTAGGATCTTCTCAGGTTCTGAAACAACAAGAACATTGGGATATTCTTGATGGGATCTAATCCCCTTTCTCTTTAGAGTCATAGTGTCTAATGTGGAGTCGCCAGTGAAAACATATTGTAGTCAACTTATGCCTAGTTATAGTTTCACCATCTACAACTAGATCTATAAACTTATGTTGTTCTACCTAGGGAAAATCACTTTGTTCTATGTTCCCCAGCAATGACGCCAAAAGATGTTAGCACTTAGAAGTTGTTCCTAGACTGCTTTTAGGAACAAGCCTAGCACACCTTATTTCAAAATGTTAAAAAAGGGGTTTTAAGATGGATAAATCCTTGCTTGATTTGAAAAAGGAATAACAATCAAATATGTTAAGACCAATTAACTAAGTGTGGAAAATCAGGTAAACAAAATTGATGGATATAGGTTTAAATTTTAACTAATATGATAGAGAGAAAGGGGAAAACAAAACTGATAAATACACAAATAACAAATCTTGTCTTTACTGTGTTTATGCAGCAGAAGAACAACCTTTATCTAGAATTCATTCTAAATAAGATATAAGGAGAAAACATTCATGTGGTAAAGATTACTAAAATCAGTTAAAGAAACCTTCTCGGCACAAGCATATTCAGAGGAAAATGTGAGGATGATAAATTATGAGAAATAACATACTAACCACTAATTTCATTAGCAACTGAAATCTTTACACATGCAATATAGATCAAAACATTTTTTAACAATACAATATCAAGCTAAAACATGGATTCAACCCTTTCTTCTTCTACATCATTTGATATATAGTGTTTTGACTTATTTACATGTACTTAAGGTCGATATTGACTATCAGGGACAACTCAAAACTAATCCCTACAAAAACTTAAAACGAATTTCTGCCTTTCACTGCTGATATACAAAAAAATAATAGTTTTACAAAAATCTCCTAGGATCAAGGAAACAACCTTTCATAAAATACTCTTATCTTGTTATTTTCTCCATTCAGATGGTATCACTGTAGCATCCTCGTAATCCTTCCCAGATACATCTGATCTTCAAAATTCAATGTGAATTCAACCTTTGACTACTCAATCCTGGTGCCCAATCTGCATATATCTTCATATCCCAATACAACTTTTAGATCCATAAAAGGTGTATAGCTTTCATAACATACTCCATAGGATTATAGAATAGGTATACCCTTCTTTTGTTACAAAATTATGAAACTAGGTGAGTTAAGCAGCAAAATCGTCTGCTACATGTGTTTCTGTAGCAACCCTATTTTTTTGGGTGTGGCTGCGGGAACTTCCTGTAGCGACCTTCCAAAAAAACAGTCCCGCATGTTTTAAAATCCTTCCTTTGCCTGGGTTGTATCTATTCATAGCCAAAAAGGATCATGATACCTTAGACACGGGGAACAAAAATATTTTTCCATCATCCATTACTTTTAATCTCAAAAATGTGTTTTTCAATTGATAGATTTCTATGCAAGATTGAGGAAGCTGCTTCTACCAACAATTCTAAGCTATCCTTTCTGGTATGCTTAGATTGAGATCGAGTTTGCATATGTTTAGGCTCATTCCCTTCAAATCCAATATTAGGGTTTGGGATTTTCATATCCTTTTTACCATGTTTCTTGCTAAGAACTCTGTTTTTCTCAGTGATAGTCTTTTTATTTAGTCTTTTCCCAGTGACATGGGTTTTTTTTCTTATAGATGTCTTTCCAATAGCTTTAATAGGATCTTCATCGATGATGATAAACTTCTCTATGATGGTGGGTTTATTCACTACTTTAGACTTCAACCTGAACTTATTTTGAGTCTTGGTACCCCTCTTTCGCATTACAATTTTGTATTGAGAAACATCTTCTTCATAGGAGCTTAAGTTGGGAGAAATGACCTTTGGGGAATGGTCTTTAGGTTGTACATGCTCTATCAATTTCTTTGTTGTCTCAATTTTTTTATCCTCTCCCAGTACCCTAGGGTTAACCTGTCTTTGACTCCTTCTAGAGTAGGTCTTCTGTGCAAAAAGAAAAGGATGCTTACCTCCACCTAGGATGCGAGAAGACCTTGCATCTTCTTGTTGGCTAGTTGGAGGAGCTTCCACAGGTTCATATGGAGTCTTAACACAAGATTATCTCTTTATATTCTTTGAAGTGGTTGGTTGAATGGCACTAGATGAAGTTCCTTTTTCAGGCTTAGAAACCTTCTCATGTGATTTTACAGAAAGTGGATGAACTTTCTTTTCAAAACCCGACTGGATTAAACATTAGTCCCAATTCTTCTGCAATTTCCCCAGCTCGACCTTGACAATTAATTTGATCAATCCCTAATGATAGATTCCGTGAGGAGGGGTCTTGGGTTTAGCTTGGACCTTCATATCCATATTGTTGAGATCCCTCAAGAAATAATAGGGAATATTCATCCTTTTAATTCCCGTCAGATGAAGCAAAAATCATAAATGAAATAGAAAGATGACAGAATAACGCCCCTCACAAGTGATGAATATTTTAAGCATGAGAAAGGATTCCATCCATTCATCAACAATCCAATCCCCTAGAATTCCTTTGGCCCAATTGGGGTCTCTGTGTTCAGGTTTCAGAAACTAGTTTACATCTCCTTGTGTAATTAGTTTATTTTTAAACCATCTTTCACCATCAGTCGGGAGGTTGCAAGAAGTTGCTATGGAATCCTTTGTAACCTGCATGACCAAGTTTTCAACTCAAGCCCATTTTCCATTAAAACTCTCAGTGAATTCCTTAGTTGTAGCATAATGGTGACCATACAACTTAGTGCAAACAATGTACCAGCCTGCCCGATAAAAAATGTGGCAACTATCTTCATAAGATTCCATGATCTCAGACCCTTCGGGTTGTTTCCTATTCACATGTACACCCTTGCCCATAAGCACATCTGCGACCAGAAGACTAGACTCTTGGCTATGAAGAAGGGATCTGTCTGTTATGTGATGAGAATAATAGGGGATTTGTCTACTGTATGAGTGCCAATTCAAACCAACCAATTGTTGCAGGTAATGAACAATGCGCCAGTTTTGAAAATATGTTGTTTGAAAAACCATATTCGTGTAACCCTCTGTACAACTAATGTGTATAAAATACCACCCATATTCGCATGTTATGGCTGAAAACTGGTACTTTCTAATTATTTTGCATACACATGAAATCTGCAGTACAATCCACAACCTCCACGACTCTCCAAGGTACTTGAAACGATCACAACCAATGACATGTGGAAGTTCATGTAGCACTCGGTCAGATTTGTCCCTTTTGCTTTCTTGGGATGAATAGACTTTGAAATGGTAGCCTTCTAAGTTAAATAATCATAAAGAATGGATGTTTACATGACTTATGTCTCAAATGAAAATATTTGAAGCCAAGTGATGTCACCAAGTAATCGTTTAGACATGTGTAGGATTCATTTTGTCCCCTTCTCACAAAACTAACATTATTTTAATCCTTAGTAATATAAGTTATCGAACCTTTACCAAAATAATGATAAAGATCTATAACTTATACTAACTTTGAAGTAACAAGTAGGAATGAATAAGGAGAAAAACAATGTAGAGAAAAGTAGGTGTTAACACCCAACATGATGGTCATATTTCCGAACTCTGAGGTGTACTCCAATACACTCACCCCTTACTTCTGCTTGAAGTATTGCCATGGGATCCATTGGTCCTCTACATTCCTGATAGGGTATAAATGGGACTTGATGAGGGTTTTGATGTCCTCCCACCTAGTTATTGGCAGATCACCTTCCAGCCTAAGTGTTTCTGTATGGATTTCCCACTAGGTTAAATCATGGCCCTATATTAGTCTAGAAAATTATATATTTTGTTCTTCATCTATATATTGAATGTTGAAATACAATTCTATTTGATGTAACCAATGATTCAATTTTAATGCATATATCTCACCTTGGTATGGATTTATTTCCAGTTTTTCTTCCATATTGAATAAAGACCGTGAAGTGTTTATGGTACTGGAACTCAACTGCTCGTTGTCGTGTTCTTTCTGTGACTCCTTTCTTGGGCCTTCGTTATCCCACAATTTCCCTTATGATATAATCTCAGAGTTCGAGCCTCCAACTTCTCCAAATGGTCTGAGATTTCTTACTAGATCCACCATGAGGTGGGACATATTGTTGTCCATGATTTTCTCTTCTAGCCTCACAAATCTCTCCTTTGTTAGATCTCAAGGGATGTTATGAACAGACTCGTCAGCCATGGCTAGGGTTCTGTGACTTTATTATTAAATTGATTCCTAGATCCATGAGACTTCCACAAATACCCCAAGAAAACATGATTTGATACCAATAGTCTATAAACTATAGTGGATATTCCACTGGACAGTTTGTCACAACAAATCTAATAAAATACTGAAATCCTTACTATGACGATTAATTTCCTTTAGATCTTGGATTCTTTAATTACTAGTTTTTTGCTTAAAATGTATGAAATAGTTGAAAAGTAAAAAGTAGAGAACATAAATATATACTCACACACCATCCACAAATAAACACGAGATATAACTCGAGAAACCCAATACGGGAGAAAACCCAGCTAGAAGGTGAGGTTGCTCTGCTCTATTTTCTTCAAATGAAAGTACAAATAAAGAGGAACTCTCTATGGAGTTGTCTTTGACACTATGGCTTGTATGGATTCTATAGTATCTCTCCTCCTCTATTATGCTCTCAAAATACCACTCCTAGGTTATTTTCTCAACTATGGAACAAATACAATGCTAAAGAATGGAACCCCTTCTCTTCCTAGAGACCCAGTATTTAACATCGCCCAACAACCTAAGCATAGGTTTTTTACTTCCTCAAACCTTAATCATGATAATTTTTTGGACCTTCTAAAATATTCTTGAAATTCCATATGTGGCTATCCCCATATGAGTGAGTAATGGGGGCTGATGTGGCATCCACTCGTAGCATGGTGGCCAACACGGTAGGTTGCATAAATTTTGCATACAAGCTATGATTGACACAATGTTTGGACCGTTGGAAAGGTATCAGTGTGCTCAATATCGTCAAGGGGTTTGAGCTAAACATGTGAAAGTTTTTATCCCCAAAAAATTCATTTGATGCCTCAAAATGGCTCTGAAGGGTTTCAAATCCCAATTTTCCAAAATGGGACTTGTCGTTAAAATGATCTTGCAAGTTGATTCCTCTAATTTTTTCCAATATGAATGCATTGTGATAGATGAAAAACAATAAAATTATCCAATCCAGGTCAAAAAATTGAAAAACAAGCTATCTAAGTAAAATCTATGATGGAAGACTTTCCAATGTCGAAAAGACTAATCTTTCAAGAAGTTTATAAAAATTCAAATGGCTTCCATTGAGAGCACATTACCAAGAATATATCAAGAATAAATAAAGATGAAAGGAAAAACCCCATGGAAGAATCTTTGATGTAACATGATTGTAGACTTCATTGTAAAAACACTATAGACACGACATTAATGAAAAGTCATATTATAAGAGCACCAAATATATTGATGAAAGGAATTCCAATAAAGATTTATTTTGAAATATAACACAATAAAATGATCCAAGATTAGCATAATAAAGGCTACTCAGAAAGAAAGTAATACCCAAAATTGGTGATACAAGGTAATTTGAGAATCAATATAGTATGAGAATGATCGAGAGATTAACAAAAGAACCAAATCATCATAATGTTTTTAAGCTAAAAAAGCTAAGGCCATTAGTAACCCCTTCCCAAGGTCTTAAAGGGTTATTTTGGGCCTTTCTAGATTAAAGGACTTAGAATAACCATAGAAAGAGCCAAAATAGCAAAAAATATAAATGCATAGGTAGACAGACACCAAAAGATACTTAACGAAGGAAAAACTACAAAATATCTATAATATATTTAACAACTTTGGAAAATATATCCATTTAGGGTAGGAAGCACATGACCACAAAAATTATGTTGATAATGGTAGAAATGGATCCATGCAATGCATTTATAAGCATAGACTCACTTGACAGATATCCTAATTGTATTCTTCATTAAATCCAAAGAACAAAAAAAGGATCAAAAGGAAAAACTATAGACAACTATAGAAATATGTGCATTTAGGTAGGAAGCACATGATCCCAAAAATTAAATAGCTAAGAGGTACATTTTCCAAGATTTTAGGGCTCTTTCAACCCTAGTGCACCTCCCCATCCATGTTTAGGGCTCTCAAACTCCAATTCTCCTCTCCTCCATGAAATTATGCCTTGTTTTATCCCTTATATGTATATTTTTAAGTTGGGAGCCTTTTCCCATTTTTAATGGGTCCACTACCAGTTGTCATCTTTATGTTCCATGAGATCATATTAAATTGTGCATGTATTATTCATTTGATTATTTGGATCATGTCAATGATGCCACGCGGCATGTCTTCATTAAAATATATCTCCTCCAAATATGTAGAAAATGCTCGAACAAAATGCCTTCACCCAAAATACCTCAAAGGTGAAATATGCCTCCAAACATGTGAACTTCACCTCGAATAATGTGTAATGCCCCAATGAAATATTAAAAGGTCAAATAGACCTACAAATACACTAAATATCCCCCATTCAAGTTATCTTGACCCTTCTCACCTCGTGTCATGCTCTAGCCACCTCCTTGAAGTAGGCCTTCCACATTAAGTGGGCCTTTGGCCATGCTAGGTGAATTTTTAGTGCCACATGGTATCTTTAAACATAGGGAATTTTCACCTTTGTTCTCATTAACTTCATTTCCTTGCCACATCTCATGCTTTGGGCCTCCAACAAGGTAGGGAATTCCCTCATTAGCAAGTGTTTCTCTAATCCATGGGTTCATCTTCCTCCCTCAAATAAACAATACCCCTCAACAACTTTGGTCTTCCCCTCTATGATGAAAGGTACCTGAGCAAGATAGAAAAAGGTACATGACCCAAAAATATCTCCCCACATTAACTACCATTGAAATCCAAATATATTATGTTGCACTTGGAAAGAGAAGAAATCTCATGAAAATGTGAAATAAGACATGCACTTTCAAGTGGTAACAAAATCTACCATAGGAATCATGGGAGGGGAATAGTACATGTCATATTTTGATCTAGGTGGACATCGATGGTTGTCCACCTATTCCACTGGCTTAAATTATTGTTTCTATATTGGCAGTTTTTCGGGTCCCAAACATCCAAGGTCGTTTTGAGGCCCTAAATGACATTTTTTTTGACTTGGCAGCGCCTAGTAGATATTTGTTGGGATGTATTGGGCCATTCAGAATGTGAATTCCTCGGATATACCTTTCTGATAGGGTACCGAGCACCTCAAATGGAGATCGTATGCAAAATTTGTGCCCCCGGGAAGTTGATGTATCAACTACCCCATCGGGACCCACAAACCTTTTGGCATTTCATCTTCCGAGTTAGGGTTTTGGTTGTTTAGGGTTTTATCATTTATGCTTTATGTTAAAAATTCCTTTGGAGCCTCATTATAATTAGCTTCTTGTGAATGAGAGTAGATGACACATCTCTCTTTAGAGATAAGCTACCACCATTCTAGCTAGCTTGTGTGCTTTGCATTTTACAGTCTTTTGTATTCCAAACAGTCATTAGTAGAATTTGAGTTTTACGGTATTACTGTGTTCCTTTCAATATATATGTGTATCTCCTTGTTATATCTTTGTTATATTTATGTCTTCATGTCATTCTCAAAATAATTTGTATCGGTGGTATCAGAGCAATTTTCTCCTTGTCATTCTTAGTTCATGTTCCCAATGAGGTCAGGGTATAGAGATTTGGGTCTCGAGCTTGTTTCTCTTGAGGAAAACCACTGTCTCCCACCCAAGCAACCTCCCATGGTAGAAGAAAAGAGGGATGACATATTAGGACATCATATCAAACTGTGGCTCAAGAAATCCCTCCTTCGATAGAGGAAAGAGATGATGGATAATTTTTCCCAGATCCTTCGACTGTTGTCGACAACTGCGTAGGCACCTTCAACCAACAATCACTTCATAGGTGTGACACCCTTTAAGGTACAATTTAACTTTGATATCCCTTTTTTTGAATTCTAGATACACACCAACGCTTTAGGAAAACGGTTAAATATGCTAGAGGGTTATTTATTTGTCCAAAAAATTTCCAACACTAAAAAAATCACCTAAGCGCTCCTTAAGGCCATTCCCCATGTGAGAGATTGGTGGGAGACTTATTGTGAGCAACATGTTCAGGATGGGTCTTCAATTTTTGGGCCAAGACCCATTTGGGTGGCTTTTGTTGATTCCCTCAAGGAAAAATATTACCCTGTTGGAAACTATGATGACCAATAGACGAGATGGACCACACTGCGTTAAGAAAGGGGCCAAACAGTGTTGGAGTTCACAAATACCTTCCATACCTTGCGCACCAAGCTGGGTATAAAATACTTCAAGTGCCATCTGGTTCTAAAATATCATGGGTTTCTACACATGTACATCCAAATCAAAATGGAGGTTCTGGGAATCTCACCATTGGGGGCCACTTATCGATATGCCATCAAAATTGAGTAGAAATTTAAGCAACAGAACAAAAGGGACTTCGAGTCTGCAAATACACAACAACCGAAGTATGGTAAGGGTGGACCTAACTCCCGAGGAAAAGGATAGAGCAAGGATGACCATTCCTAGGAAAACCAATCCAAGCCATCAACAAAGAAGGGTAATGGGAAGTTGAAGAAGGACACTAGAAAGTGGTGTGAGTTATACAAAATCCCTTGGCACAATACTGATTAATTTCACTCCAAATAGTCATTGTTGGTTGACATGAAATCCTCGGGGTCATATGCTAACCCAGACTCTGATTTAGAACCAGAAAAGGGAAAACAAGTCATTGACATACAACCCAATGTCACCATCGCTACCACAAAAGTCCAACTAAAGGAACCAAAGGAGCATGAAGAAGGGGAGCCCCTCTTCCACTCATAGATGTGGGTGAAGGGGACCCCACTCCATTTCATTGATGAAAATTGTAGCCATAAGAATCTAATCTCATCAAAGGTCGTCAAGAGGTTGAACTTGATAACAACATTATGTCCTCAACCATACACCATCGGTTGGTTCAACCAGGGGCGAGACATTTGTGCCAGCCAACAATGTTTCCTACACTATGACATCAAACCCTTCAAAGACGAGGTATTGTGTGATTTCACCCCCTTTGAAGTTTTTGATGTTTTTTTAGGAAAACCATATATGTGAAAGCTTCATGTTGTTTATGAATCTAGGCCTCGTAGTGTCATTATTACTTTGGGAGATGATCCAGATTTAGGAGTGGAACAAACTGATTAAAAAATTGAATACAATAAACATAGAGATACGAAAAACAACACAAATATCAAGTGAACAATATATTCTATTGAATAAATGAAATAGGCTGAAATTGTAAAACTGCAGAATTGAAACACTTGCTCGAATGGTGATAGCTATATCTGAGAAGAGATGTGGCTGCTATGCACATACGTCTGAGAAAAATTATTACAATGAGGCTCCAGAGGTATTTTTTATATTACGCATGAATGTCAAAACCCTATACATACAAAAACCTAACCCTAGGATATTAAATGCCAAAAATTATTTGGGCCCATATGGGTAAGTTGGCACCTCAACTTCCCGGGGTCGTAACTTTTGTATACGACCTTCGTTTTAGGCACATGATAGCCCGTTAGAAAGGTCTTTCAGAGAACTACACATTATGTTGTCAAAATCTGACTCTATTTACAGTTTGACTATGGCGAACCAAAAAAAAATTGTTTAGGGATCCAAACGGCCCTGGAAGTACAACAAGATGTGCTGACATGAAAACATAAAAAATAAGCCAGTTGGATTAGGTGAGAGGCCACTAGTATCCACCTAGAAGATGTGTAGGGATTTAGACAACCTTGGAAGTGTCAGACCCACAATTACAAAGAAGTACAAAAGAACGTTTTGAACTAAAAATTATCAAGAGGAGCCAGTTGGAATAGGTGGGTGGCCACCAATATCCACCTTGATCAGGAGATCAACTCTACAGGGTACCAAAGGCAGTCCCAAATACTACGGTCTCTTTGATGTGAAGAAATGCAAAAAGTTGGTCTCTCGGATTGGGAGATTTGTCTTCTTTATAGTTCGGTCGGAAGGTGAACAGAAGGTCACTGCAACTTCCAAAACCTCTACACGAGGTATCTCTCCATATTAACATCAGGTGGACAAGATAGTAGAGGAGAAAAAAGACATATTTTCCTCACTTATTGTGGTGCATGTGCACTATCAAGTAAAGCACTTATTTGATTTGACACCCAGTTCTTCTCTTCCTAACGACCCTGTATACAGGTGTTTTGTTATGGAGAATGAAGAAATCAAATTCCAGATCCAAGATCTAATTTTAAAGGGCTACATCAGACCAAACTCCTCACCTTTCAAGAGCCCAATTGTTCTGGTATAGAAGAAGGATGGGACATGGTGACACTGTATTAGTTACATTTCCATGAACAAGATCATAATCAAGAACCGATACCCAATCCCCTAGTTTTATGATATTCTCTATCAGCTAAATATAACCAAGTTTTTCAATAAGATTGATCTAAAGTCTAGCTACAACCAGGTGTTGATTAACCAAACTGATGTATGGAAGACAACCTTTAAGTCTAAAGAAGGTCTGTTCGAGTGGTTGGTCATGCCTTTCAACTTGAATAATGCCCCGATGACATTCACGAAGATGATGGATGACATATTGTGGCCATTCACAAACTCCTTTATGGTCATATATCTAGATGACATCCTCATCTTTAACAAAACTTGGGATGAACATTTGAAGCATATTCAACAGGTCTTGGGAACCCTGCGACAACACAAGTTATATGCCAATTTGGAGAAGATTTCCTTCGACATGTCGAGAATCAAGTATTTGGGATACATTGTGGATGATCAAGGTGTGCATGTGGATCTAACTAAGATCCAGGTCATCCGCCATTGGCTAGCCCCAAAGACAATGACCAAGCTTCACAGCTTCTCGAGCCTCTCCAACTCCTACCATCGATTTGTGTTGGGATTCTCTCATATCACTTGGGCCCTAAGCCAGGTGACCAAGGCTGGAGAAAAGGCCAATATTGTGTGGGTTGCATCCCAACATAAAACATTCAAGGACTTGAAATTATGCCTCTACTCAGCACCAGACCTTATTCTGCGATACCTGCAACAACCATTTGAGATTGAGATAGATGCTTCATATTATGCTATCAGTGAAATCCTCACTTAGCATAGGAATATGGTAGCCTATCACAGTGAAACACTCTCTGATTTTGTTCACAGATACCCCACCTACGACAAAGATATGTACTCTATTGTGAAAGCATGTTGACAGTGGAATAATTACATTATAGGGAAGGAAATGATCATCCACGCTAATCACAAGCCTCTAGAATTTGTCCAGACACAAGGAAAGTTACAGAATGATTTCCATCAGAAGTGGTCCACATACCTACAAAAATTCCACTTGAACATAAAGTACAAGAAGGGAAGCACCAACCATGTCACAGATTTCCTTAGTCGGCCTACGGTTGTGACACTAACCAAATTTCTTAACTCTTGTGGCCATGAGACGTCCAAGTCACCACATTTATACAATACTGACTCTGAATTTTATGTTTCCTATCAAACATTGAGTGCAGGAAAAATAGTTCCAGAATTTCATCTCCAGGATGGATTGCTATGCCATCTCAACCATCTTTGTATTCCTGTAAGCGGGCATGCAAAGCTGATCTGGAAAGCTCATTACATTCAGGTAGAAAGAAATTTTGGTGTAGAAAAAACAATGGTAGTACTGCAAAAGCATTTTTATTGGTCGAAGCTTCGACAAGATGTCCACAAGTATATTAGATCTTGCACTGCCTGAGCCATTTCCAAGATTGACATCAATAAAAAGGGGCTATACACCCCTCTGCCTACTCCAAATAGGATTTAGGAGTCCATCTCCATGGATTACATGTCCAGTCTACCTTCAAACAAGCATGGGAATGACTGTGTCTTCATGGTCATTGATCGATTCTCTAAGATGGTAGTTTTGGCACCCTGCAAGAAGAGCATCATAGCCAAAGCCACCGTCAAGATCTTCTTTGAACATGTTTGGGTTCATTTTGGGCTCCCACGAACCATTGTCTTATAACAATATCATAGGTTCCTAAGCATTTTTTGGTCCATTCAATGGTCAATGATGGACAACAAGATGACCAAATCAACTGCCTTCCACCCATAGAATTATGGACAAACAAAGGCAGTCAATAGGATGATTGTCCATATCCTGAGGATGTAAAATTACAAACATCCATGCACATGGGATGAAATCCTTCCTTATGTTCAACATAGCTACAATATATCCCTCCACAACTATGTTGGACACATCCCTTTTAAGGTGTGCTTGAGGTTCCAACCATTGGCCCCCATTAACATAGCTCTACGCATTGCATCTACATAGGAAGAGTCCTCCCATGCTCAAATCGAGGTTGATCCAGCAACCAAATTTTTTGAACGAATCCAACACATCCAACAACAAGTTCATGATATTTTTCAGAAAGCCAATGCCAAGTACAAACAGTTGCATGATCAACATTGAGTACCACACAAGTTTCAGGTGGGAGATAAAGTATGGTTTCATTTGTAGAAATAGTACCTTACAGGACCCCATCAGAATTTATGCCCACTATAATATGGGACTTACACCATCACCAAGGTTGTGGGTGAGAATGATTTTGAATTAATTATTCCTCCTTTCCTTGGCTTGCACCCTGTATTTAATGTAGAACTACTTCGACCATATTTTCCACCTATCCTAGACACTTCATACATGACCAAGAACTTGGTCACTACAAAACGCAATACTGACTACATTGAACAAGTGAAAATTGATCATATCATGGACACCAAGATGAAGGGCACCCTCCAACAGAACATCCAACTCTATCAAGTCGTCAAAGCAGGGTAGTTTCTTCATTAGGGAAAGTAGCTCACCAAGAGACAAATTCAACAGAAGTTTCCCCATCTGATGGAGGGACTTGATGTAATGGATACCATTGCTTACTTAGGGGGAGGAGTGATCTAGGTGGACACCAATGGCCTCCCACCTTGATCCGAAAAGATCTTTTAACGACAATGGTTGAGTTATTAAAGCATGAGTTATTTTACCATTTAGGAACTTAATGAAAGAGGAAGAAATAATGAGGAAACATAGCAGCCATTAAGAAATATATAGATCTGTAAATAAGCATGAACAAATAGTAAACCATAAACACCAAAGTGATAACGGAGTTTGTCAATCTCGCCTACGTCTCCAGGCCTTTGTCTCGGTGGGTAAATCTTTCTTATTTCTGTTCGAAGCTTTAAAAGTACATCATAACAGTTCCAAAAGGATTACAAACTGATCTATTCATGTTCTATCAGATATCAAGAACCCAACAAAACTGACGACACTAAAAACAGATGAACAGAGCTCCCAGAAATGGCCCGTAAAGGTGCTCTCTTTAGTGGCTTCCCTTCATAAAAATGGATTTGTCTCAAAACTCCTTCAACATTTTCCTATTCTGAATCTCCTTCCCATGGCTCCAAGAACCTCTGGTTTATATAGACTAGAAGTGGGTAACAACCTCCCAACTTCTCCCCAAGATCTGGCCTTAAAAAGGGCCCAAGATCCCCCAAAAATGGGCTAAATCTCCCAAAACTGTTGAAAAATCCATTAAAAGTCATACAACATAGTTATAAAACCCACTTTTTTCAAATAATTAGGGCACAACCCCTTTTTTCACGAGCTCCTGGTCCTATGGAGCACCTCCATGTGGCCTTGGGCTAATCTGATGCTTTGGTATGTCCCTTAAGCCCTGGCCCATGGTCGTAGATATGTCCATGTGGTCTGGTTCTAGCCTCCACGCAACCCTTAACAGATAGCTCCCCCATCGTTTTAGCCACGGTTACGCCCTTGGTCGGCGGGCTAGCCTGACTGACTGGGGCTAACCCCTAATCTGCGCCAATAAACAATAAGCAACGATCATATACATATCCCACAGGATCGGGGGCTAGACTCCATCTGTTATCCGCGCGAAGGTTGAATCGTAAGGGCACATGGATCGGTCATATTACAAGCACCGAGGGCTAACACTTGTATAACGTTTCCTGTGTGAAATATCAAGGCATATGGTGAGGTCGTATGTGTCGAGGGATGGGGTTAGGCCCCAACCCTTTTCTGCCCAGATATACAACATATAACACTTTAAATAAATGTTTTAAACCATAGTAAACAAGGACCAATACGGGCGGGCTGGCTAGCCCATCTCTGCCAAACCGCTCACCACCCAGACTAGAGGTCACGAGGTCGATTCCCATTGACTCCATAATTTTTCCAATATAACCAACCAATAAGTGGGTGCCACGTGGCAGCCTAGGACTGGGCCATGTGGCACCATGTTATTCGTCCAGCTAACAACCACATGTCGAAAAATAATTCGACCACTTGTCTATCCAATCAGCCATGTACCTGCCACGTCAACCCATTTCCACGTGTCATATGGACCTGGCCACGTCATCATGTGCCATGTGTCACCCTTGCAGTGGTGCCACGTGTCACACTCTGACTCGTACACCTGTACATGCCCAGTCAGTGCCATTGTAACCTGCAAAGTTAGTTGTACAGTTGTACGAGCTATACATTCAACTGCCACGTCATCACTGTATGAACTATACAGATTGTACATCGGTGCCTTTTTTCCCTATTTGATGAAACAAACAAACCGCGATATCTTTCACATACGGTTTATGTTTGAGCCCGTTCAAGTTGTGTTAGTTTCGTATCGATGAAGCCTACACACACATCTGTTTTGAAGCCATTCTGAGCACTTTTATTTTTTAGGCCTTCCTAGACCTATTTTGGTCTTGAGATCCAATTCTAGATCACACCTCCCCACTAAAGACCTTTTGGTCCTCCAAAAGGTTACTGACCAGTCATCAAGTGTGGGATAGGCCACCCAACTTGTTCTTTGTCTTTAAAATCTGTCCTATTCACCTGTCTCATCACGATCAACTGTAAAACAACCATGATAACTGACAACATATTGTTAGCCACTTGTACTATGTCACATCTTACTAAAGCCTCTATCATCCATGTTGACAACATTGCTAATGATAACATCAGAAATATGACTGCAAATGAGATAATATGTTTATAATACTTGCACGACATTAGCTTATCTTGAAGAAAAGTGT
>WSFP011408109.1:0-25109 GCA_009831015.1 Picea engelmannii
AGCAACATTTTGTCTTTGAGCAATTGAATGGTGATCTAAGGCATTTATTAGATGATGTGTTGATTGGTTACATTGAATGCCATATTGTCCTAATATTTATTGGTGAAGTGACATTACTTTCATAGCTACATTTATAAACATTGACTTCGTCAATATTAATTGCCATATTGCTTATATTGCTTATATATTTATCAGATAGTCTTATGAAGTACTAACCCATAGAATAACTTGCACATATCAATTTGTTGTTGCTTTGTTCCAGGCAGGTATACTTCTTTGGGGGTTTTACTTATTAAATTGGCCTTTGGCCGGACTATCTGTTTGGGTGGTGACTTGTGAAGGGAGAAAATCTTATCTTTGTCTTATTAGCCTCGTGCCTCTTCAAAACCCAGGTCACCGAGGACGTCTCCCCTAGGCCTAACCTCCCTAAAGAGAAAGAACCATCCCATTGTCGTGACATTGGGTGGGATAGGTTCCTGTTACGCCAATTTGACCTACAAGACTCAAGCCTTTTATCCTAACTACAAACTGTGCGATAACATTTTGGCATCGTTGTCGAGGAACACTAAGTCAATTCTCCTCAAGACAACACTTTTCGGTAAGCCTTGCCTCTAGAGTCCTTATCTTACAAGCTTACCTGGCGACTCCACTTAGGGTGTTTTCCCTTATCTTTTGATAGTTTCAAGAAAATTATCTGGCGACTCCACTGATGACGAAGCCAACAATGACTTCACAATGGGATCCCGGGAACTACAAGCCTTTAGACATGAGTAATATCCCGGGGTACCCTCAACAAATGCCCTTTGAATACATAAATTTGCTCCTTGGATTCACTGGTGGTGATAGAGAGAGAGTTGACTATCACATGGGAAACTTCTGGAATTTCTTCCTATCCTAGCATGTCGATGATTATGCTGAAGACGTGGTCATGAAACTTTTATCTGCCACTCTTTGTTACAATGCCAAAGAGTGGTATGACAACCTCCCTAATGCCAGCATCACGACTATGGAGCAATTTGAGGAAACCTTTCTCAAAAGATGGGGTATCCAGTTAGAAGACATCCCAGCACTATTAGAAGAACTCGAGCATATAAAACAAGTTGAGGATGAAACTGTCAAAGACTTCCAGGATAGATTTGAGAACATGCTATATCAAATTCCTGAAAGTCATCATCCCGAGGAGAGATAACTTGTCCATCTCTTTACTTGTGCACTTTTGGGATATCTGAGTTTTCCCCTTGATAAGAGAGCCCCAAGGATGCTCGATGAAGCCTGCAACATGGCTGCAAGGATTGAAAAGAACATCTCCTCGTCTGGGATAAGATGTCGCTTTGCCTCAAGTACTCTCAATAGAGAAAGTTTGATTGCCCTTGAGAAATTCATTAATGATTTCCAAGAAGAAAGGGAACAAACCACATATCGACAAGGGATTGTTGAAGACACAGTTGAGGAGCTGGAACCCAACGACGAAGTATCAACATGCCATCCTCCTCTTGATGAAGCGATCCACAAGCCTTCTCCACCTGCACAATAGCAAGACGATGAGGTTAGTTACTTTCCATTTCAGGATTTCGATAACACCTTGTCCCATGATTCAGAAAATGAAGGAGAAATGGAGTTCCCAGAAGAAGTAGACCTTCCTTGCTGCACAATTGAAGATGAAGGGGTGATTCCTGAAGATGAAACCATAACGCATGTTGAAAGCACCCAAGTCTTCAAAGCTCCTGCACGAGAAGAAGCAATAAGTTTCCCTCCTCCCCTAGTTTTTGATGATGCTCTACTTTGTGATAGGGAAGATGAGGAGGAGATAGGCAAGTCCTTGAACGCTTCAAATCCTGCATGTTATGATACCGACAATGACATAGCTGATAAAATTGATGAGTTCATACATATTGGGAGACGTAGGTGGGATGTAGTTAGTTATGATATTGATCCCATCTATGACATAGAGAGTCGTCTCCAAGTGTTGCCTTTATCACAGCAAGTTACTCTTGACCAGTGGCAACAAGGAGATGAGATTTTTACCGATGCTTCCCAAGCACTCAAGGTTGACCAAGTACTGTGTTTGCCTAACGATTTTCAATCTTACCTTGAGGGCTTTGATGAGTACTCCTCCGAGCACTTGGATTTATCCTATGAAGATGACTATCAACCACCGCTATGCTCGGATTTTGATAGGAGTAAAGACACTATTTGCCTAAAGAAGGATTCTCATGACGTTTTTCCTCAGCCACCTATTATCACTTTACCTTGTTGTTTCATTAAAGGTATGGTTGGGAATTATATCTTTAGTATTGAGTTTCCTCTGAAGTAAACCCTAGAATCCAAGGGTTGGTCGAAAACCACAAGTTCAAGTCTATCATATCGGTGTTTCAACTTTCCCTTAGTAGTTTGCCAGTCATCTGCCAAATCCTTGTCAGTCCCTTCAGAGTGTGAGGACGCCCAAGGTAGCCAGTTTTCGGACTGTTTGAGTCGGTATTCTAAATCTTGGACTTTTTATGACCCCTTCCTGAAGTGGATTGAGCACTTTCATCAGAGATCGACTTGGCATGATTTTGTCCCTCCCACTTGCCTCCATGAGTTAGACTTTGTGATTTCCAGTGATATGATATATATTCTAACTCATGACATTTTTGTGCTTGATTTATCACTATTTTGGTTTATGATGAAGCACAAAGGCAGGTATCGTGGGACGTTGTTGGATTGGCTTCACTGGTTGTTTGACTACACCCAACATTCCAGCCAACAGGTAAGTACAGGTAAGAAGTTTTCTTTCACATTCTTACTTATTGATTGCTTTATTTTAGTATATATATATCTATCTATGTTGGGGTGGCATTACCACCCCAATTTTGTTACTGATGCTTCTATTGAGATCGAGCAGGTCATCAGGTTATGCCAGAGATGCTGAGGTTCTTATGCGCTCTGTGGTGAGAACATGTCCCCAAGTTGGAGCCAGATGTTATCCCCCACTTTCAGGGATAACTAGGAGATCATGTCTCGAGGCCCACAGGTCCTAGACATGGAGTACCGAGAGCAAGATTGAATTCAGCATGGCCCTGGAGGGCCCACCTTTTCTCTCTTCCAGCATCTTTATCCTATCAGTAGCAGCAACAGCCTCCACCACCATCGGCTTGGTCTTGTGTCAGAGAGGGTTCTTGCTTCATGAGGTAATTAGTTCAGGTATCATGGTACGTGTCACTTTGATCATCAAAACCATTGAAAGTATGCATCTGATCCCTTTTATTTCTAACAACTGCTTGGATCTTACACTTGCCCACTTGACCATGCTTTGGGGATTGACAGGGTGTCTTAGTAAACCTGTGTCTGTTGGTTTTGGTTAGCCACTAGAGTTGTCTCTGAGAAGCCATCGTCCACTCCCTTCGCAGTTTCACTTTTCCATCTTGTTTCCCACTCACCTGTCCCATTCCACTTGTCCGGGCACTGGGATGATCTCTTTTAGGATTGCACCTTATCTAGTGGGAAGAAGGGGCTAATGGCCCAGAAGGTAAAAGCAAGCTGGTAAAAGATAAAAGCCTAAGAATAAAACCTCAAGATGCTTCGCCCAGGGATCCCCGAGAAAGCAATAAAAGGCTTCTCAACAAGAAACAAGAGGGACCCTAAAAATAATAAGACAAGACCTAACCAAAGGATAGGGGGTCTCATCACGAGCCAGCCTATTAGGTCCATGGGTACCTAGCAGTATGACATTGTCATCAGCTGGTTACCACGCTAGGGTAGTGACCTTTGGTTGCATGGCCAAGGGAAAGGGGGTCTCATCACGAGCCAACCTTCTCATTTTTGTGAAAGTACTTGTGGGTAATGCTGCCACCACTAGTCACCACACCAGGGCAGTGTCCCCCTGATTATCTCTTGAGCAAAAAAGGGAAAGAAAAAGCAATAAAAAATGAAATAACAAAAAAAAAGAATAAAAGGCATGAATGGGCTTGGAAAGAATTGCATCCATGACAGGTACAGCTCGCCTTCTACAAAGGCACCCACAGGTAACACATTGCATCCTCGGCCTGTACCCACCTGCTTGGACATCCCTTGACCACTTCATCCACTTACCTGGCTTGGAAGAGGTCTCTTCCAGGAACTTCCTTTATTCAGTGGACACTAGCCCAATAAGATGCCTTGCCCTTTTCCCAGACTTGTATAGTAGGTTTGTGTAACGTCTTTGAGCTATTGATTGATCTATTAGGGGTTTTATGCATATGTTTATTAAAATTGATGATGAAATGTGATTGACATTGCTATGATCCCTGTGACTGATGAGCCCATGGAGGGCGTAGCTTTTGATGTACAGGACCATGCCCGACGGACAGGTACCATCTTGGACCGGTACACATGGGAGATGAACAGTTTGGACCTCTATGGGGCTGAAGAGGCCATCAGGTGGATGTTGAGACCCCATTAGGGGGAGATACAGGATAGAGATGGATCCGAAGCTTTGCACCAGAGGAGAAGAGAACTTTCCACCAGAGGCACCCCGGCAGAGCTTGACCTAGGGGGGATGACCCTCTCTCAGTGGAACGTTGGCCTTGGGAGGCCTAAGACGTCACCACCTTGACCATGACATCACCCAGCATCATGGACACTTTTGGAGGCATATTAGGCAGCAGCGGCACGTGTGGCATGTTGGAGAAGCCCAATGAGGGCTAACATTTTGCTCAATGACGCCCCATCTACCCTACAAGGGGCTAACGTCTCCCTTGGAGAGGCTTTTACTCTCTTTTCAGCTTGATTTATGATTTAATTTGACAATTTAATGTAAAACAGTATGATTTTGGTATTTTGGCCTTGTCAGCCTTTTACATGACCTAAAAAGTAAAATTAGGTCATGATATTGTATAAATGGAGGATTTTCTCCTTCATTTTTTCATCACTATTCATTCACTCCATAAGGAGGTCTAAAATTTGCGCCCTCTCTTGGGTATTTGGCTGATTTAGTGAGGCGCACTTGTTGAAGGAAGACATTTTTGGCATTTTATGGTGTTTCTCTTGAAGGAAGGTGTCACGACTAGGGTTTTCATGGTTATTTCTTGGTGAATTGTAAGAATTTTTTTGCAAAACTTCTTAATGAATGGTTTTAGTTTAATTTCTTGCATATATTTATGATTTTTGTTGAATCAAAACCCTAGGTGACAAGCACACAAGTAGCTCCTTGTCTCATGTCCCCTGATAGAGAATTTTTCAGCCATTGAAGAAGGAAGAAAGAGCCTAGTCATAGCTACACTCCTTGATCCTCTAGAGACATAAGTGAACACCTCCCAATTTTCATGAAACCACCTAATCGAAACCTTATAATATGGTAGAAAAAGCTTAACATGCCTAATGAATGATTTTGGTTTGAGTGAAAGATAGAAAATTCTACTTTCTCCATATCAAGTCCTATGAGGTTGGAACCACTCTCAAACATCCTAAAACGATTAATGGTAATGTTAAAAATCTAGGTAAAGGATAAAAAGGAAAGATAAAGGAAATGCCAACTTTTAATTGCCAGAGTTTTTAGTCAAACCCTTTTAAAAAAAAATCAATCTTGCATGTTGGTGGGGTCTAGTACATACTTGACCAAGTCAAGCCCTTCTCCTTCCTTCTCCAACAACGACAAACACAAAGGACAAAAAAAACTCAAAAAATCTGCTTTATGAGGATGATTTCCCCTAACTGGCCATGACTTTTATAAAGAAGTCCCGACTTATTCAAATTAAAAAAAATCGCGACTTTTTCCGGCCAATTTTTCGTCGACCAAAAAAAGTCACGAAAAATCGCAGGTTTTTTCAACAGTGATTGGTGGTAATTTGGGTAGTAACATAGGTGGCCCTAGACTTTCCTTGCATTTGGAACCCTAGGTTCTACTAAGGAAGCCTCCCTTGTGTTGGATTTGTCCTTCACTAAAAAGAGGGAAGTAGTTGTCTAGGTGCAAGTGGTAACACTTCCCTGTTACTCTCGTCTTTATACCTTTGTGAGGACTTTGTACTAGGGTGCAAGATCGTGTGATAACAAGTTTATACTTTTGGCAATCTAACTATTTTTTATTTAAACTTTCTCATCTAAAGAGCATGCAACAATACTTGGTTGCTCAAGAATCCTTGCACCTATCAACGTGGCCTTGGTTAGTTGGTAAAGGGAGTAAGCTAAACATTCTACTTTTTGGGTTTGCCGAACATTGGTGAACGTCCCATCTCCGACAAACCCATTTTCTCCTCTCACCATTTCACTTCCCATAAAAAAATTTGGCAGGCAAGACTAATAAATGCACCTAGCTTTCTTTCTCTCGCTTTTGTCAAATGCATCATTGATTAGAGAGACAAACTCAATGCTCTCCACAATAACACTTTAAGACTAAAGGCTTTCAACGTGAAGGATTGGGATTTTCAAGTCAAATTATCTGGAGCATCAGTTCAGTTCAAAATAAGCTAAAATCCCAAAAGGTAATTATCCATCGTAGAAATTGCAAAAAATGTTTGATGGAATTATAGTTGCAATATTAAATTTTTCTATAAATTTAATAATGAAATAATTACAGAAATGTATCGGAAAATCACCAGAGAATGAAGCATTTTAAGAATTTGCAAAAACTTAAATACGTATATAGTGTATTCTTGCGACTCGGCCAAACTGTCCTCGTGATTTAGAAAACTGAAGAATAAGGATTGCATCTGCATATATGATAAAAATGGTTTCAATACAGTTTAATTGCCCACCTATAAGCAATTGTCACACCAACGAAGCAGCAGCCGAGGATGGATTTGTTTGCTTCTGGAATTTATCCACTACTGAAAATTGTGGATTTCCATCCACAATCTTTACATTTTCACCGTTGTCGGCGTTTCCTTGAGGACTTCTAAGATGCTTCTCGATGTCCACTCATTCTTCCATGAGTTAAAAAAAAACCACAATTGGCAAAGTGGGGTTGTTTCGTACCCTGCCAAGTTTAAAATCCCCCATTGACATGTTTCGCCCTTAATGGGTTGTCTCGTCCATGCAAGCGGGCCATTTCATGCAGATGGGCCCAGGTACAAACCCTGAGTACATTTGACAGAATAGATATCCCACCCACAAGGTGTCCGCTGAAGGGGTTTTTCTAGAGTCTTCTAAGTCGACTGCTCTTTCCATTGTAATTTACCAAAATGGGGAAGAGCATGTCTGTCACACGAACATGAAGGGGTCTTTCTAGAGTCTTCTAAGGCGACTACTCTTTTCATTGTAATTTACCAAAATGGGGAAGAGCATGTCTGCCACACAAACATGATAATAATGAGATGCATCTTGTAAAAACAGAACTTAAAAGCACATGCAATATACATTCTCCATTCCAAGGCGCGCATTATTATTTCTACTCCAAGCTTCTGATTCTCAGCATCTAAAATAAAAATTCAATACTCAGAACCAAATCTGTACAAATCTTCAAATATCGGAACGCAAAATAAAGCAACGCTGCCACAATTTCATGTCCCTGTCCCGAAGCGGTTTAAATTCACAAGATTATGCAACCTTTTAAGTTCTGTTTCTAAAAACCTTTCATTCAATGCTCTAAACTCCCTCGTATTCAATAATCCAATTCAAATTTAACATGATTCCAAGCCCAGGCTTACCTTTGAGAAGCAGTCCCTTCTTCTCCAGCTGCATTTCGGCGCATCCTTCGCTACAATGCAATCCAATCAAAGTTTCGTATTTTTAACCCTTCGCTCCTTCGAAATGCATTTCTCTTCGGCTCTCACAGAATAATCTTCGAGTGCACTGTTTCGGACCTACGAATGTCAGTATTAAATGGACCCATGGACGGTACTTCGCCGAGAAATCTACGTGTCAGCTCTTGTATCCAAGGACGGATTTAATAGATGAAGAATCATTTCATCTGAGCTGTAAATGTCTGCGTGGCTCCTGACATGTTTTCTCGATGTGCGCATATGTGATTGGTGAAGATTATTCTAGCGGGGCTCCTGAGATGTTTTCTGGATGTGCGCATATCTGTATCTGATTGGTGAAGATTATTCACCAATAATTGATAGTGCATTATTTTTTGTTTTGAATAGAAAAGTAAGATGGAAAAGCAATTTGTTTTATAAGTTATTTTTAGTTTTGTGGACGTTAAAAATATTTTCTTTTGTAAAAAGGGTGTAGAAAAAGTGAAGAAGGCAACACCCTATCAATAATAAAATTTATGAATAATTCTGTGGATTTCAACTTGTTTAATAATAAAATTTATGAATAATTATGTAGATTTCAACTTGTTTGATAATATAAGAATGATATTAAAAAGAAAGATTTTCTTTAATTTATTAATAAAATTTATGAATAATTTAATGTTTCATAATAGAAGAATGATATTAAAAAGAAAGATTTTCTTTAATTTATTAATAAAATTTATGAATAATTTATTGGGTTTCAACTTGTTTAATAATAAAATAATGATATTAAAAAGAAAGATGTTTTTATATAATAATAATAGTCTATTTTTAAGGTCACGGGGAGGTATACATACCTTACCTTAATCCCCTCTAGATTTGAACTTATTATTTTTGGGGAGGAAACACATGTTCTTAATCATTAGGTCCACTCAAATTATATAAAAATGATGAACTAAAACCTTAATTTTTAGGAATCAAGAAAATAGATCATGGAACTACTTATAGTATATAGTAAATTTTTATTTAATTAATGATAAATATATTTATTATATATTTAAGATTTATGCAGTATAACTTGTTTTATATAAAATATTAAATAATTTAAAATTAAAATATTATTACAAAATAATAAATTTATATATATAATAGATAAAAACTTAAATTATTTTTCATAGATGTATTGATGTACATAATTAAGTCGGTGTTCTTATTAAAAAAAAATTATGTTGTTTTTTTTTTTATTATTATTATGTTAATCAATTTGCTTTAAAGAGGGAAAATTGCTCTACTACTTTTATAAAGATTACAAAGCATTACATGAAATCATTATAAAAGGAATTGATTTCATGTGCCTATTATCAATGATTTGATAAGTGAACTACATAGTATCAAGTTTTTTTATAAGATGGGCCTCTATTCAAGATATTGTTAAATACATGTACAATTCTAATTCTAGGATTAGGAGAATACTACATTTGAGACTTATCAACGTTACTATGATCTAGAGTTTTCTAAATCCATAATGATCAAATTTTTTAAGTAGTGGAAAAAGGCCACGTATAAGACATTTGGGATAAATTTTAGAATCTAAGTTAAGTATTAAAAAGGGATTTGGTCGGGGTAGCAATGGCGGGGGGGTCTCTATGATCCTAGAGGAAATAGGATTGTCTACTATGCATGGGAGCTTGGAAAGGTTTCAAATAATCTTGTTGAGGCATATTCATTGTGGAGGGATCTATGCATCACAAAGGAAGAAGACTTCAAAACATTAATCATTTTGGGGGACTCTATGTTGGTTATCAAAGCCATGATAAATCAAGCAGTGCCAAGGGGAAGCAACTTGAGCACACTCATCTTGAGGATGAAAAAAAATTATCCCCTATTTCGATCATATTTTGTTTTTCCACATTAAAAGAGAACTCAATGGTGAAGCAGACCACTAGGTCAAGGTAGCCTCCTCCCTAAGCCGAGGGTCATCAATAAAAAATGGTGTGTGTGACTTTAGCCCCATACCTTAACAAAATTTAATGCATACCATTAAATTGCATTCAATGTTAATTCATAGTTGGACGCGTCAAAGGAAGGACGGCAGGTGGCCTTCGCAGCTCACACATTTGTTTTGTATGGGTCATACCGAGGCTATTCAATGCAACATGTATGAAACTTTGTTGATATGTGGGATATCGTTGATATTGGGGAGTGATAGGGCTTTTGTTGTGGTGGATTTACTCTGGAAATTGTGGAGTGGGAATGGGTTATTTGGTAACAAGGTCGGTGAGGATTTGAGGAAGTGTGAAGGACTTTGGTGCGGGATTAGTGTGTCTTCAGGCGGAGCTGCGCAAGGGCACTCTCGGGTGGTGGTCTCGAGTGGGGTTGCGACTTCAATGTCGATAATATCTTTCGCTCAGGCCAAGAAACCCTTGGTCTATTAGCTTATTTTTCCAATGTCATAGTATCTTGGTGGTTCTTATGAACTAGACCGGTATAGATAAGATATTATTCCTCTGTTTTTGTTAGTCTTTTATAAAATTGGAATTGGTAATTGCTACCTGGGGACTATTTGGCATAGTCTCACTTCTTTAAGTTGCATTGTGCAAGGCCCGTTTGAATCAGACATGGATAACCCAGGCTAGAAGGAGATTCGTCGAATTCTTCGTAAATGTGAAGAAAGTGCATAGACCAACAACAATGCCCTCATGCACATTTCCTCGAAAACCACGAAGTTGGAGCAAGCCAGTATCACGAATATTTCCAACATAATGAACCTCCTTCTCCAAAAATAGTGGATATACTCTCTAGAAGTTGAATGTAGCATGCTCCATTCTCTGGTCCTCGCTCAGCATTTGGATTCTCTTTCTTCCGCCTCCAAAAATCATGGTTTCGGAAACTCGTTACAAGCATATTTAAGGAAAGACGAAATTGTGGGTCAGAATCATGATCCTATGGAGGTTGAAGAAATAGGCTCCCCTCATTCAGCTGAGAGGCAAGAAGCTCAAGATAGTGTACCTCCTTGAATGACTCTATATGTTTTTCAGAGTTGTTGGTTTTTTGGGTAAATTTGTCAAGCAAGTCACCTACAAAAATACCTAGAATGTATGTATAGAGAAGGATTTAGAGTTTATGGTAGTTATATTAGAACTATGTTTAGTTTTTGAACAATCTCTGGAATATTTTGAATGTAATCATTGCTAGCTTCAATGCAGCCATATTTTAACAAATACAAACTTTTGTTTCGGTTAAAAAAAAGGGGTTTTAGTCGACTGACCAAATGATCAACCAACAAGCAATTAACTAAGCATGATTGGCCAATGAGAGATCTACAAAACTAGCAAATCATCGGTGGAAGTGTTGGTGATGACAACTAGGTTGTTGGTGAAGATCTTGGTGATGGAATTGTTGTTGATAATTAGATGGACGATGAAAGTGTGGTTGATAACTAGGCCAAACTGAATTATGTCTACCTTGTTATATCTGTTGTTGCCTCACATAGATGGCAGAGCATCGAATGGATGTTAAATCTACCTTCCTACATGGATATTTACAAGAATAAATCTACATGGAACAACCTACAGTCAATGTTCAGAATGACTCCAACCTTGTTAGCTACCTTAAGAAATATCTCTATGGTCTTAAGCAAGCTCCTCGAGCTTTGTATGCTAAAGTGGACATCTTTCTTCTTGACACTGGCTTTTCTAGATGTCATTATGACCCTAATGTCTATAACAAGGAAGTAGGAATGAATCTCGTAATACGTGTTCTTTATGTTGATGACCTTATCCTCACTAGTAATGATCCTAAACTTTTAACCCATGTGAAATCCAGCCTTAAAAGGAAATTTGAAATGACAAACTTAGGTTATTTACATTATTTCCTTGCCCTCCAAGCATTGCAAACCAAGGAAGGAATTTCCCTTTCCCAGTCTAAGTATGCATGTGACATTCTTCACCGCTTTCACATGGATTATTCTTAACCAACCCCTTCTCCCTTTTAGTATGGGGTCAAACTTGTTTCCACTTGTGCTACTCCCAAAGTCGATGCCACTTTGTATTGTCAGTTAGTTGGTAGACTCTTATATTTGACTCATACCCATCTTGATATTTCCTTTGATGTTGGTCTTATTTCTTGGTATATGAAAACACCCCGTGAAAGCCATTGGAAAGCAAAAAAAATGATGCTTCAGTATATCTGGGGTACAATTTAGATTGGGATACATTACAATTCAAAGAGGACCCTTTTGTTGGTTGGTTTCACTGATTTAGATTGGGCCAATGACCTTGATGATCAAAAGTCTACTTCAGGTTATGTTTTCATCCATGGTTCCAGACCTATCACTTGGGCTTGTAAGAAGCAACAAGTTATTTCTCTTTCTTCAAAATAAGCAAAGTACTAAGCAACAGTTAATGCAAGTCAAGAAGCCTTGTGGCTTCAACAAATCCTTTCAGGGTTTGGCTTTCAACAACAACATTTGACCAACCTTTGGTGCAGCAATCAGAGTGTCATCAAGCTCACAAAATATCCATTTCAGCATCAATGAAACAAATACATTGAGCCACAAACGCACGTCATCAGAAAGCTCATTCATGATCGATTTCTTGCAATGATTTTTTCCCTACAAAAGATAAAGTTGTAGACATTTTCACAAAGGCTCTTACAGAAGTGAAGTTTTCCAAACTTCGATCCATGTTAGGAGTTCATAAAGTTGTCATCAAGGGGGGATAGGTTCTAATTCCTCCTTCTTTCTCCTATTGTGTCACCTTGTAAATCCTTCAATCACAACCCAATTTGTTCTTAAGGGGGGGTGTTAGGTTATTTAGACACTTAGGAGTTAGTTAAGTTCAACTTGGTCTAATATGTCTTTAGGTAAAAGTGTGTTTCTTAGTGTTTTTCTTTAGTATGCATTAGTATGCTTTTGTAGTTATGTAATCCGATGTTCGTTGTATGTTCTAGACATAGAGTGATTTTCCAACCTATTTTCCAAGAAGCAAGAGAAGAAAAACTAACAAAAAGCACCAACTATCAAAGGGAGGATAGATAACCCTTCCACAAGCAATGATAAAAAAATATGCACCCATTGTAGGATGAGTGGTATTTGGGAGAAAAAGTGTTTGATACTTCATCCTCTTATTAGTTTTCGAAACCTTGTGAAAATAAGGATACTTCATCCTCATTTTCACTCTAAGAACCGAAAGAGAAACCCAAACAAAATGCAACATTCTAGTCTAAGGGAAAGTAAAGTGACATATGCTCCACCATATATATATAAGGTTGGCAACCAAAGAATAAACCTAAACTTCTAGAGAGGAGGCAAGTAGAACATGCACATCTACAGAGGCAACTTTTTCATTATTGTAGCCAGGTATCAACAAAAGATCCTCTTTGAAGGACAAGTGTATCATTGTTATAATAGCTAACATTTTTTTTTTCATTTATTGACATCTTCAATGTGAGCATCATGGACCAACCTCTATCCATATGATTAGAGAATGGGGCATGTTGATGAAAAGTGATAGAAGCCCTTATGCCAACATTTTCAAATCTCACTAGGCTAAGGCGAGATAGGCAGGATTATCACCTTGGGTTTATAGCCTGGTCAAAAATATCAATCAACCCTAAAAAATAAGTCCTTGGGCCTGATGTTATTTTTATAGTTGTGTACTTCAACAAAAGAAAAAAGAAAAAGTGAGTGTATGTGGATTTGTTTTAAATATATTTAAATAACAATTTAAAGAAAGCAAATATGAAATAATATCATGCAAGAGATCCAAAAGTGAGACCAAATCAACATATGATTTTATTGATTTTCATTCCAAATTACAACCGAATCCTTTCTTTACAAACCCCTGCAAGGGTAAGGACCAAAGTCAGACTTAGAGGTCTAGGATGGAATTTTACATCATACAAAAACCACTGATGCTTTCAAAGAAAGACCAAGATCAGAAAAGTACTAGATCAATCAAGCTACAAATGCATCACCATCTTGACTCTACAAAACACTTATATTCATCACTGAAAACTAATTTAGAAATCAAATTAAAATTAGCAGGTTATCGAGACAAATGAATGACCTTTTGAAGCATGTCAAAACTCTATGCTTCTTAGTCCTTCTTCTTGCCACCTTCAATATGACCCTGTTGTCAACAAGAGGATTCAGCTCTATGCAATTCATAAATGAATGAAAACTCACTTTAGAACAAGAGCAAACATTTATCATAATTGCCTCTTTATTCTCTCTATCTTGTCCTTTATTGTCTTCTCCCTTTTATTCTTCAAAAGGTAGTTGAATTACTTTTAACTAGCTTTAGTTATAGAGTTAGATAATTTTAATTAGGTAGGACATATTTATTAAATAATAAAGGGTAATAATAATTAGTAGGTGGGGACCCCCTACGTATCTTTATTTGTTTTTTTTTAATATTCCCTTGTTCCTTCGTGGTTCCTTTGTAATTTATTCACATATCATGCCATCACATCATAATGAAATATATGTACATCCAAACAATCCAAAGATAACCATGCCATAATTATGAACACTCATGCCTCCCAAAATGGTATAAGTTTGCCAAAAATAAATCATCATGTCGGTTGTCCCAATATATATAGATTGGGTGGTTGGGAGGAATGATTGTTACCCTCCCCATCCAAGTTCATTTCCTTGTGAGCGACATGTTGTGCCCTTAAATGGGTCTATAATATGCTCTTGTTGTTGAGCCCTAATATTCCAAAAATGCTCGGCCTCCCCATGTTATCTCGTTGATTTTGGGGAGGTTATCTATGGATGTAGCAAGCATCGATATTCAGTGTTGTGAACCACATGAATGTGTGTGTGTGTGTGTGTGTGACAATCAAACTAAAAATATCATAACTAAAATTAAAATCATAAATTGTATTTTTTGTGGGAGGTTATCCTCCTATGTTGAATTCCCTCTAATGGAACCACCCTATGCATAGGTAAATATGCCTTAACATGTTTTCTATCTTCATTTTTTGACAGTTCAAGGTGCATATCACCAAAGGTGATATTTCTTGCTTCACTCTCAGGCTTTGGGGGAAGGGAGCTGACAGTATGGAAGGAAGCCTTTGAGGAATCAAAACTGATGGAAATGATAGGACATTTACATTTGCTTGGTTTAGGCTCAAGAGCTAAGGCTTTCAAATTCTTGGGGAGTTGAACAGAGAGTACATGTGAGGCCACTGAAGCAATTGGCTAGACATGCAACTCAAGAGGAGGAGATGTAGGTAATGGTTGTGAAATAGTGGGCCAATGATCAAATCAAGGAGGAGGATTGGGGATCATATTATTCCAGCCATCATTGACTTGAGGCCGAGGCTACATCTAGGGATGAAAATGCACTTGAGGTTGATTAGGCATGTTTGCAATACTTGGGTGAGGCTGCAAAGGAGGTCTGATAGGTGGCTAAGGAGGATAAAAGGGTTTGTGTCCTGCAAAGTTGAAGTAACCAGTTTGTAAGAGCTGGTTAAACTCCTCAGAATTAGCATCGAAACAAATGGAAAATCTCATCCTTTTTTTTCTACCCCTCTGCCAACCTGCATTAGGTCCTTTGCCCCAATTTCCTCTATTGGCTCTGTTATTGGAATGGTTATTGCCTCGACTAAAGAAACTCATCTAAATAATCATGAAAGACTATATTAGTATATACAACTCACAACAAGTAAATCATCAAGTATTATTTTGCATAAAATATAATTTACAATGGCTATGAATTGACAAGCAGTCAAGCATGCAAAGGAGTATGAGGGGGAAAAAGGGAAACCAAGGAAGAACCAAACAATCATTTCTTCCTTCATACATTATTCCACATTGTGCATCACCACCATCTTCTCAATCAAGATTTATCTTTTACTTTCGAACATGTGAAGTATAATGAAATTGGGAGTGATGAGAGGATTTGTAGCTTATGTAAAGGGAAATATATGATAGGAATGCATGATACATGTTCATAATCCATGTTATCTCGTAGATTTTGGGGGGGTTATCTGTGGATGTAGCGAGCACCAATATTCGGTGTCGTGAACCACATGAATATATGTGTGTGTGTGTCACAGTCAAACTAAAAATATCATAACTAAAATTAAAATCATAAATTGTATTTTTGTGGGAGGTTATCCTCCTATGTTGACTTATCTCTGATGGAACCACCCTATGCATAGGTAAATATGCCTTAACATGTTTTGTATCTTCATTTCTTGACACTTCAAGGTGCATATCACCAAAGGTGATATTTCTTGCTTCAGTCTCAAGCTTTGGGGGGAGGGAGCTGACAGTATGGAAGGAAGCCTTTCAGGAATCAAAACTGACGGAAATGGCAGGACGTTTACATTTGCTTGGTTTAGGCTCAAGAGCTAAGGTTTTCAAATTCTTGGGGAGTTAAACAGAGAGTACATGTGAGGCCACTGAAGAAACTGGCTAGACATGCAACTCAAGAGGAGGAGATGTAGGTAATGGTCGTGAAATAGTGGGCCAATGATCAAATCAAGGGGGAGGATTGGGGATCATATTATTCTAGCCATCATTGACTTGAGGCTGAGGCTACATCTAGGGATGAAAATGCACTTGAGGTTGATTAAGCATGTTTGCAATACTTGGGTGAGGCTGCAAAGGAGGTCTGATAGGTGGCTAAGGAGGATAAAAGGGTTTGTGTCCTGCAAAGTTGAAGTAACCAGTTTGTAAGAGCTGGTTAAACTCCTCAGAATTAACATCGAAACAAATGGAAAATCTCATCCTTTTTTTTCTACCCCTCTACCAACCTGCATTGGGTCCTTTGCCCCAATTTCCTCTATTGACTCTGTTATTGGAATGGTTATTGCCTTGACTGAAGAAACTCATCTAAATAATCATGAAAGACTATATCAGTATATACAACTCACAACAAGTAAATCATCAAGTATTATTTTGCATAAAATATAATATACAATGGCTCTGAATTGACAAGCAGTCAAGCATGCAAAGGAGTATGAGGGGGAAAAGGGGAAACCAAGGAAGAACCAAACAATCATTTCTTCCTTCATACATTATTCCACACTGTGCATCACCACCATCTTCTCAATCAATATTTATCATTTACTTTCGAACATGTGAAGTATAATGAAATTGGGAGTGATGAGAGGATTTGTAGCTTATGTAAAGGGAAATATATGATAGGAATGCATGATACATGTTCATAATCCATTTAAACCTGATCCAATTCAATATGCAATCATTGTGTTCACTATCTTTTATACATATGCTCATTACCAATCAAACTATTAAACCATATATGCCAAACTGTCAGCGAACTCTTCTTTTAAAAGAAACATTTTCTATTTATACAACATGGGGAAAATATATGAAATTAAATGATGCATGACTTTGGGTCTTTAGGAATAATGTCTAGAAACTGATATAATGAGGGGGTTTGGCCCTGCATATATAAAAGAAAAAAAGGAAAAACTTTTCTTTATATTTATATCCCAAAATAGATAAGCTTATAAAGCCTCTTAAAGAAAAACAACTTTCAATCAACATACATTCAAACCGTTGTAGTCAAAAAAGGCGTAATGCCTTCACAATAGTAATAATGCAATGGCTTGTCAAACCATATTCATACTTTAAAATTGGTGTAAAATGAAACCATATAGTTGAGTTCCATTCAAGAAAGCAATGATCTTTTATAACCCATCATCAAATAACCAATCTCCAAAAGTCAGAACATCAAAACCCGACTTTGCAAATAGATAGAGTTTTTTTCTTATAAATCTCTAATTCAAAACCATGCATATGGGTATTAAACTCTCGACTGAGCATCATAACCAAACCATTAATATTTTGGGATTTAGAACCAACTCAAATAATATGACTTTGTATGGAATCTTCGTAATCCAATTATCTTTAGAATGTGGGTTTGACACCCAACAAACTAAAAATTAGACTCATCAAAAAATTGCGCATGCCTTCGAAAATAACTAAGAAACGATCCTCAGTTTGAAGCTCGGGCATAGCGATAACTTGCACACATTCCACCTAAGACCCATCATGTTAAGGTTTTGAACTTGACTTCAACCTTGACGAAAACAACAAAATATAGACAAGCTTCAAATAAGAGGTTGATCGAGACCATAAGCAAACATAAATCATAACTGGCAAAGTCCAATGTTGTATGGGATTTTTGCATGAGTGTATCGAAATTTTTGCAAAGAACTTAGCTCAAAGACAAACTTTCTTTACACCCAACAAACAAAGCACATTTCAGACATCTGAAGTTGGGAGAGACGTGGGTATACCATCTTCAAACCAAAATCCCACTTTCTAACTATAATATGAGCAGTGGGAAAAGTAATGCCAAGAAAGTCTCAAACCTAGGTCACCATACTCCTAAACTTAAGTGGTTTATTTCCTAGAACCAGAATGACAACTTCTTTGACAAAATATGGAAAGTGAATGCATGACGTGTGAATGAAAACGAATACATATTTGTCACTTCCCAAAACCATTTTAACAACCAGAATGAAAAAAAAACAGGAAAGGGAAAAGCACGCCAAAAACCAGTCCAAATAGAGCCACCATAAATTATAACTACAAAAACAAATGCATTTGACGTATAAACGAGTTTGCATTTGCATACCTGTGGCCAAATGCTTCAAATACCAATACAAAACTTGTGGAGACAGTTACCAAACAACTACCAGGGCTGAGTTCTCTTACCAGACTCAAACTGAACCACCTTCCAACAATAGTGAAAATGAAATGACTAATTCCAAAGCCAAGGGTGGTTTACACGGGATGGGGTGGTTTAATTCCCATGTCCTTACAAATTAATTGCATGGGAAACCATCAAGTCGAGCCCAAAACCATATGCAACAACTCTTGCCACATTATATTTCCACCTTCCAACCATTGCCATATCAACCAATCATAAACAAGAGCAAATGCTAAGTATGCTCAAGGCCTCATGCCATATCAATGTATATCACATACCATACTGCACAAAAGCTCAAATGACAGCCCCAAACTTAATGTCATATTGACGACCCCAAAACTTATATAAACCAAATGTTACATAAAGCTTGAACCTTCAACTTCGACCATATACGATTGCATTTGATATGTTTGCAGCCATATATATATATATATATATATATATATATATATATATATATATATATAACTTTGTGTTATATGACTTAAGTGCCTCAAATCATTAAAACATGATATGTCATAATGCAAGGAGAACCTTTTGTGTATGTATATTTAACATAAACAAACCTTCTTCATGTTAAACTTCAAGTACATGGCCTCAACTTTTTATATGCAACCAAGTGATAGAATAGACCTCATAATTGGTGCTTCATAAGTTTTGACATCAAGCTGAAGTAATGAAAACGTTATCATTATCATGCATAACATGGATGTATGTCATTTGGTGCCAAAATCAATATACCTCTGAACCTCTTAATGAATCAAGCAAGTGTGTAATGCCCCTCTGTTACGACTAGGAAAGCAAAGCACAAGGGTAATTTTTTTTTTAAGCATTAGGAAATTTAGGTCAACAGATAATTCATAGCATCGCCTAATCATTGACATCATAATTAAAATCATTACAAGTGACTCGTCGTCATAATCCATAACGATGCAACCAACGCATCAATCATAATTAGTAACGACACATAATTAACACATAATCGCATTAGATAACGACAAAAAATCAACAAGTATCATAAATGGCGACACAATATCAACTCATCACATAAAGATAACATAGAGAAACTACCTGCCCAACCTACCCTGCAAGGTTAGGACCTCCAAGACACATAAGAAACGCTCAAGCCCATGATTCATCTGATTGATTTTGACCATTTAAGGTCTCAGGGCTGGCGACTGTTCTGAGGAACAAGGAGGTGTCTACATCCCCTCACACAATCAAGTCCAAAACCAACTAGCTAAATCAACAACATCAACAATAATCAATGGCGCAATAGTGTTCTAATAACCAACCACACATCACATAAATTCCACGATGCAAGAGAATTTAATTACCAAATCAATCATACAACAACATAAGTTAAGGTGCAATGTAATCAACTTTATTTTATTTTCAAGGCGCAAAAACAAACATATACTTTACTTCAAGGCGTGTGAATGATCAATCATTGAATTCAATAATAATCAACATTATTTTCAAGGTGCGCACATGATATAATTACCGGATTAAACATAAATTAACATCATTCAAGGCACGCAATTAATCCATTTACTTAAGAATCATACATCAACACTATTACAATGCGTACGAGTAATCTAAAAGCGTAATCATTCATGCATCATCATTAGTCCATAGCGCAAGGCAATCTGATTACTTAATCATCGGCATAATACAAAGCACAAGGGAATTCATTTGCTCAATCATGTATTCATTAACATTTTAATGGCGCAAGAAGTAACTGCACACATGACCATCCATGCATATCATGGCGCAAAAATTTCTATTACAAACATACATCACATTATTCAATGGCGCAAGAGTAATTATCAATTTAATTCAAGGCACAAAATAAATCTAATCTATTAAATTCATGGCATAGGGATCTAGTTACTCATCCATTCATTTCCACGTGCAAAGTAATCTAATCACATTAATTTCAGGGTGCAAGAGAATAATTATGAAGCAATCATATGTCAACTTTATTTAAGGTGTGCATGTATATTTAATTACTAAATTAATCAAGCATCGCCATTATTTCAAGGCGCAACGAAATCTATTTCGAAATGGGTTGCCAATTCCTTAAACATGAAGGTTAATATCTTCAAAATAACATGCCAATGAGTCCACATGATTTATTAATTAGTTATCCCGCTTGTCTCTTTTTAGGGGATCCCAAGGTTCAATTTATGCTCCTAAGGTGATCATGAACAATCCCTTAGTTCTCTACTAGTATTCATGTCGGACTTCCATGAGTAGTGGGTAGTACTAGTTAGATGAATGTCATTCCTATTGGTCATAATGTCAACACAATTAAATGGCTCCCAGAATGGAAACTAACTACATTATTGCACCATTCTAAAAGTAATGAACCTTAAAATAAATAACACTAAAAATAGTGTCTAGATAACTATAATACAATCTACATAAGTTAAAAAGAGGTAATGAATTACAAGAGAACTGGAAGTAAGAAGTAATTATGGAGGTGGACTCTTTAGCAAAGCCATCGAAGCCCAAGAGTAAAGATGTATCATAAGGTAAATACAAGCTCGGAAGGATTAAAAGGTTTTCATTGAGCTATGGAATGAAATGCAAGGTACCATTCCAATCAAATGCAGAGAAAGAAGGTAGCAATCGCATGAGATGAATCGTTGTTGCTGGGCATTTTTGATGTGAAAACGCAAAGGAAAGAAAGTGAACTCACAGGGGTTACTCCCGACAAATTCGTTGAGGGTATAAAAGGAAAAATGCAGAACATATTGATGCAACTTCGCTGGGCAGAAGGGTGAAAGCGTAGAGCCTTTGGCTCCCAAAAACATAGAGACTATTGATGGTATTTCACTAGGCAAAAGGGTGAATACGCAGATCCTCTGGTTCCCAAAAACGCAGAGACTATTGATGGTATTTCACTGGGCAAAAGGGTGAAGACGGAGAGCCTTTGGCTCCCCAAAACGCAGAGACTATTGATGGTATTTCGCTGGGAAAAAGGGTGAAGACGAGCCTTTGGCTCCCAAAAACTCAGAGACTATTGATGGTATTTCGCTGGGCAAAAGGGTGAAGATGTAGAGCCTTTGGCTCCCAAAAACACGGAGCTTAAGCCATGGGAAATTGCATGGCCATTTCCCCAGTGTTGGCCAATGTTAAAACAAAGAAAAGAAAACACAGAGAATGCGCAGAGCTTAAGAAGAGAGGGCACAAAGCTTATGAAGAGAGGGCACAGAGCTTAAGAAGAGGACATAGAGCTTAAAATTATTCTCTGAGCAAGAAAATTTAAACACTGGGTATGTACTCTCCCACCAAACGTAGAGAGCAAGAGGAATATTGTTAGGCAAGGTATCAAACTCATAATTTGTAAATTCCCCCATGAAAACGTAGAGAGAAAAATTTGCTAAAGCTAAGTGAGGTTGCAATTCACTGGGTAATCTCCAGCCACGTGAAAAACACAGAGAAAGAAAAAAAAAATCCATTTCGTTTAAGCTGAGATTAACATGAATTCCATAAAATGCCAAGGGACATGCAACGATCAAGGACTGCAGAATTTCAATGGAGTTTAAAATGACCGAGACAATTAAACTCTGAGAAAAAAGTACATCTTGCAGAACCATTTTTATTCTAAATACATCTTACCGAAAATTGCATGGACCATCTATATTCTACTTACATCTCACAGAAAAATAAATATTTGAACCAATGTCCATTCGGCGAAGTTTAAAAGCTTGTACATCTTAAATCTTAATGCAATAAGATTATCAATAAAATATCGTAGCCGATGACGAAGGTGAATCTGGAGATGATCTTCGACAATAGGCGTTTCGCACGTCCTCCTGCTTGATAATCGTAGAGACCTCACCGGTACCTCCCAGCCAACGCTAGGGGTACTCTTCTTCCCCCTTACCCCCCCGAGCCACAAAGGGGACACACACAAACACAACCAGAATCCTCTAGCTCCCAGCTCGTCTCACAAGGTAGAGCCACCACTCTCTTTATCTCTCTCAAGCTGGGCATCCCAACTCTCAAAAGTAAAACAGGTCAGAATTTTTGCAACATAACCAGTCTCCCCCTTTCCTCCTCTTATCCATTTGTTTTTATAGAAATTCCTTAGTGACACCTTGCCATTTGCACATTTAATTCATTTTTTTTTTTAATTAATTAGGAATTATTCCCCCCCTACACTTGTCACTCGTTCCCTTAGTTGCACAAGTAAATCCACAATTTAATTTAATTAAAAGTCAATTTCCCTCACCCATCCTAAAAGCGCTCCTAAAATCACTCCTAATTGTCCCTTTACTCCCTTTATGCCCAATTAATCACTGACGCCTTTCTAAAACTGGGTTGAGTTAAAATGGGAATGTTGTCTAGTTAGACTAGGCTCTATATACCTTTATATGCTTACACATTCTTTTATGCTTTATTCATTTCTTATTTTTAATTCTAATTTGGTATTTACTTGAACAAGGGTATTAAATCACTCATTTAGATTTATTTTTATTTTCATTGATTCTTAAATTGATTTATTTCATCCCCTCATTATTTAATTTATAAAATTAGTTTTTTTTTCCTCTCATTAACTTAGACTTAGGCTTAGTTAAATTTTTATTTGCAAAATCTTAGACCATTAGGGATTATGATTAATAAATTCAGTCTTTAATTAATTAATTAATTCGACAATGCTCAAGATTTTACAAGGTTTAACATTCGCTCAAAGTTTTCTAGGCCACCTAGATTCATTGACTCACATTTTTAAATACCGTGACGTGCCCTTCAAGATGCACCTCGTGCTCCAAGGGTTCCACTCACCTTTGATTCAAATTTTAATTACATGACGTGCCCTTCAAGATGCACTCCATGCTCCAAGGGTGCCACTCGCCTTTGACTGGTTTTGGTAGTTTTCCAACCCTTGGAGTCAATACTCCATCCAGGCGACCTTATGAGAGACTAAGTGCTTCTAAGGAATAAGAATCATGCCTTATTGCGCACCCCTTAGAAATCTTCGTGAGAGACTGTCTCAGTCTGTCCTCACGACATCGTGGATCTCTCGAACTAGGTAATCGTTAACCTACAATTCGAGCCGCGACGAGAGTGCTAGTAGGCTATGACATTGATGTTGTCACACCTCTCCCTCAATAGATGGTTGTTGTGCATGGCCCCTTTACTCCTTATGTAAATCAGATTAGTAAGTAATCGTCGGCCTGCATCCATCAACAAAACATTATCAAAGATCCATAAACAACATCATAATATAATCGATCATATGTCACATATGCATAAATGAAACACTCAAAGCAATACAATCCAGTCCCTAAGTCAATCTGGAGTCCAAGGAGGTCCGGTGATGCCATCGACATCCTCAATCTTTCCAGTGTCCTGCACACTCAAGGGAAACTCATCAATAGCATTTGTCAATACATAGATATCATACAACATAAATCATAATCCATCAACATCATCATAAGAATTTGTAAGCGAAACAAACAACCATATACTAAAACTGGATCACTTGCACGCACGTGTCCTCAAAGAATAAGTCAATAACATGTGCTCACAAGAGCGGGATGTTACAAAGTGTATATGTTGTCATTTAGGAAAAATTTAAAATAAAACTCCATAAATTTTCTCTTACAAGGGAACCCACCTACTAATTATATATCATAATAGTTTTTTTAGTATGCCTTGCAATTATTTGCAGGCTATATAACCAGTGGCAAGTTTTTCGAGTCAACATGGCATATGAGGAGTCAATATGTCTTGAGAGCAAGGACACTAGGAGTACAATTGTTATTTTATTTAGGAAGATCAAAAGCACAAGTAATGGCCAACATGGGTAGGACTCTAGGGGACAATCAACTTGGAGATTACTTGTAGCAACAATAAGATCAATAGAGACACATTCTAGTTTTCAACATGAGTCTAATCTGGTTGATCATCATAAGAACAATTGTGAGAGGTTAATGCTTGAAATCTTGATTGCATTCTTGAGGGAGTAAGAACCCCTAAGAAATGGGAGGTATGATTAAAAAAAATGGATCCATGAATGATCATATTTTTGAAGTAATATAAGAGGTTATGTGTAAGGAATTAGGGCCAAATTTAGAATTCACACTAAGCATTGACAAGGATCTTGGTCAACAATGCAATGGTCCACCAAGAAAATGTCGACTAGGTAGGTGATTGACTAGCAAGCAATCAACCAAGCATGTTCAACCAACAGGTGATCGAAAAAAATAACAGATTGTCAATGGAATCATTTTCAACTAATGGCTTGTCAACAAGAAAATTATTGATGAAGAGGTTGGATTTGTTGTCGACAGCTGGATGGAGGACAAAAGTGTTTTCAACGTGGGCTTGTAGCCAACTATTAGTCAAGCGACTAGGATGTTGTCAATGGGTAGATTATCCATGAGCATGAAGTTGGTTGAGGCACTAGTCATTAGGGGAAATAGTCCATGGTTACGAGGAAGCCCAACTAACCATATATATTATTGGGGATCAATTTTTGAATTATGAAGGAAGTCCAACCACCCATAGTTAATTATAATTCTTTTCTTTTAATTTTTTCATCATTTTCTAGAACCGTGAGATTGCAAAAAAACTTGGATAAATCCATGAGGAATGGATTTTTTAAGTAAGAAGATAAGAAAGAGACATTTGAATATCTTAGACAGAAATTGGGACTAATATCCATCTTATCACTAACTGCTTAAGGAGAAGCACAAGCTTAGGGGGAGCATCCATTTGCCATTGATGTCAAAGGGGGAGATTTGCAAATAGGGGGAGAATT
>WSFP011408113.1:0-25109 GCA_009831015.1 Picea engelmannii
AATTTTAATTTTTTTTCAACTTATACTTAAACCATTCTATTATATCCAATGAGAAATGAACAATAGTATAAGAGTTACATCAATACACCACAATACACCATGCACAATATATGAGAAATAATTAGGAGTTATTGGTCAAGGGAAGTAATGACTTCCAAAGGTAGCTACAACTTCCAAATACAAAGGGAGGGATAAAACTCCAAGAGGAAGATACAATCCTCCAATATCAAGAGAGGTTTGACCTCTCCACCCTTGCCCCTTCCACCCAAGAATATATGAGAGATAATAAAACTTTACATTAAATCATCACCATCAACCAACCATCACATAGAGCCTGATAATGCTTCCTGAGACTTCTTCAACTTCTGTAATTATTCAATTCTTGGAATAGTTTGATCTTGTAGATAATATTACTTAATGTATTCTTTGAAACTCCTCCAAGTTTCACTCCTTGAATCCTCCCCAAAAATAAGTTATAGAAAGAATGATAGACTTTATTCAATTCTGGTTTATTTAGGAGAGCGAACTTGTACAGAATGCCCCACACTCAATATTTAACATCAGATTCTGAAACTCACACACAAGAAACTAAAGTCCATAATATTTCCAAGGAGATTTGTCCCACCTCATTTGGATTCTCTATGAAGAATTTATGACTGTTTTACCTGGAACACTTGTTTATTGACTAGCTTCAAGACGGGTCAAAAACCCTATCTTCCACAGAGTGTATCTCCATAATTTTAATGAATAAAGAGATGAAACTTTTACCATAGGTACTTTGATATGTATTCTCAATACGATAGAAATTTCACCATCTAAATCGTTCTAGAAACAAAGTTATAGCGCAAATGGTAAGATGACCTGAAAATAACATACCTTAGAACACATCACCGAAAGACTTCATCCTCCCTTGAAATCCTACCTTTTTTACTTTTGATTTCCTCTAAAATTTAACTTGTGTATCAAATGAATGTATAATGATAATTATTTATACCATTTATGTCACTTCATTTTAACATTAGGGACGACTTGACACTTTCTTATTTTGTAATTCTTTTCTTTAATTATCTCTAGGGCCTACATGTGCTTCCTTCTTCAATTGACCTTGTCATCTTCCAAAATTCATTTCTCCTCAACCATGAGGATCCATGTGACATGCCACATACCACTGGAAACGACATGATGTATACTATCATCCATGGGTGTTGTATCTGCATGTGCATTGTCCTTCATGTCCAAATACCTTCATCAATCTTGCGGTCCAAAACCAATGACTAGGGTTGACATCAATGAAAACAATCAATCTTCCAACACTATGTGTATCTATCATAGGTATAGTTTGCAGCTCACATACATCTTTACATTTAAAATAATTTAACTCATGATTTTTTCACAATTTTTCTCATGAGGTCCTCAAAGGCATAATAATGTTTCCTTTTATCATGACAACAAAGCATCCTTTCTCATTTACTCTTTCATCTCTTTATACTATCCTTTCCCGAGGGAATGGAACACATTCCCCTTAATATATCATTAAAAATTAAAATTTCATGACTCTTCATAATGGAGTGAGCCATGCATCCATGGTATTCATTCAATCTTGGCAAGTGAAATTCTTTCCTTACATTTCACTCATTTAGACAATCATATTGTGCCTTTAGTATACATATACTCTTAAATCATATATGTGCATCAATTGCACATTTAATATCATTAATATCTATTTGGTCTTAATATCAGTCTTCGTATCAAGAAACCTCACAATGCATTAAATCCATGCACTCAAGCATATACAAACATAGCCAAACATTCATCATGCAAGCTCATTGCTTGCAGTTTTTCCATGTCATTCATACACATGGACATATCAGACTTCCAGATCCTCCTTCCAAGGATATTGCTCCCATTCTTATGACAAGTATCATAGAGATACTCAACACTGATCTTCCCTCTCTATTGAGAGCTTGCAGTCATTCACATGATATCCACATGGAAAGTTTAATAGACATAATCATAACTATGTCCCCCTTTCCATACGACAATAACCAGTAAGGAGGCATTTTTGCCTCAACTACTTTAAAGTTAATAAAAAATACAGAAATACCATCTTGGAAATTCCAACAGTGCCCAAGGAAACAAGACAACTTATCAAGCTTCTTTTTCATGCCTCAAACCAATTTTGGTTAACACACGTTTTTATTAAGGGAATAATTTTCTAGATTCCCTCTCACTACTACTTGAGCATATCAAGCCATACCTTATATTCATACTATCCACCTCTAGATGTCAACCTGACCCATTGGTCATATATAAGTTCCCCAACACTTCCTTTACCACATTCACGATCAACATTTCATTTATCCTTAAACCTTATCCTAGTAAGGAACTATGTACTCAACATCATCAACCTTTTACTTATGATTCCATAGTTAGATCATCATTAACCATATGATCCATGAAATTACCATATTTTACATCCAATGGTAGACTATAATAAGTATATATGCATGTTATATGCATTCTCTATCTTTGCAATATGCATTTTATCATATCTTTGTGCACCAAGCATTGTACCTATCTCTATAGTGCAAACGGGTTTCACTTACTTACCTTTTGCATTGTCATGCATAGACCTACCCTTAGTTAATAGGGATTTACACTGCTTTAGCACAACCATGATCTTTTGAACTTTCTCATGTCATTCCACTTCTTCCATGAGGTTCACTCTTAGTCCACATGACTTCTTTAATTTTACAAGGAGAGATTACCCCAATAGGAAGTTTTTTTCCAGTTATGACCGGTCAAGTAGTTCGATGTCTCCTACTTCCATAAGGACTCTAGACATGGAGGATTGTAATCCCAATGAAAAATCCTTCATTTAATCAACACTTTTAATTATCAGAGGCTTCATTAATCCCACTTTTAGGCAACTCCTGCCACCTATTCAGTCCATTTTACTTCTAGACTTAAGTATTCATTAAAACAAGTTTATGCCATTTGCATCCAAGTTTTTTTTATTAATGCCCCTCGACATAATCCAAATTTTGTAGGATTGGCTATCATTTCCAAAAATAAATGATAGGCTTATTCTTCCACGGTCTAACATGATTCAATCACGTTGGGTGAAATCCCAACTGAATTTTAATATGCATCCTTCTCCTCAAGGAACTTATGTAGATAATTTCCATATGACAGTAATACTCTCAACATTGTCATCTTATCCTTGGTAAAATAGTCTTATGAATATTCTCTGGCCCATCCAAGATTTTTTTTGAATCATGATCTACTAGATAGGGTAGGGTAGGATGCCCTCTCCCTTAAATTTTTTTAAGAAGGAAAAATCACTTGACCCTTTCGTGAGACCAAGCAGGCCAAGTGTTGTTGCCTTCTCTAATACTCTATCACACACCTAACCCCTAAGTAACCTTTTAAGGGATGGAGTATTCATTTTTCACTTTCCCTCAACCATATCAAATCCTCTTCCCGAGGTCTCCATCGTCTTATTCTCGTCAAAATATTTCCAATGATTGTTACCATGCTCAAATATGAGTTGTAGATAGGAAGTTATGGCCTTAAGTTCTCATTTTTTTCATTGTCAACATATATCATATTTCCATGTGGCACCTCATTCATGCCATCTGATGTGGTGCCAACATGACACCGATGTGGCACTCACCTCACTTTTCAATGTGAAACGTTTGTCCACGTAAGCCTACAATTACTAGTGTTCGGGCATTCCCTGGATTCACTCATCTTTTACCTATGATAGATATGACATAGAGGAATATTCCCCCTCGATATGGTTCATTCAATGTTAAAAAGGGTTAGGCAGTCTCGCTGCTCCGAGCTTGGGGTATCGAGGAATATTCCTTCCTCTACCTCCAACTCTCCTATGGATGGTGTATATGTTCTTATGGTTTTCCAAATCAACGGTGAAACTTATTCAGTGGTCTAAGGTTCTCTTGACCAGTTGACCACTCTTAACTTCTCAACCAATTGATTATTGAAATATGTTGTCCCAAGGACACTCTATTTGTCTCTCCGACATTCTATGTCATTCATGAAATTAACCCTTTATCTCTTAGCTTAGGTTCTTCACTAAAGGTTGAAAGTCCAGATCGTTAGCAAAATATTTCAACCTTAGTATATCAACGATGAAGGTTGATTCTCGGGGATTTTCCATCGAATTTAATCCTTTTCCTACTACATGATCACTCCAAAAATCCTCCCCCGAAGGATGGTCGAGATCTCCTTTCATATCTCTCCCTATTTGAGTGGATCAACGATAAAAAATATCACTCAAAGTTCATTTGGTATCGGTATTAGGCCACTCCTAGGGAGACACTTGTCAACCCAAAACATGATGGTAATATGTGTGGTGCATATCTCATGTCACTGTCATCTCTTTATTATGCCACAATACCACTACTCATGGCATCACCACTACTCGACACGTGGACCTCCACGTGTACTTGACGTGATATGCATGTCCCCACAAATGTACTCATCACGTCTCTCTAGGTGATGACACCTTCCATCTGGGCCTTGGTGGAGAGATGTCATCCACATTAGCATGGCGTCATTTTCCTCCTGGCTTCATCCCTAAGGACCACCAAAATCTACGATCAGGATCAATTTTAACTGAGTCTAATGGATAATCGATATTTCTCCTCGGGGTCTTGCCTTCAGAGTATTTTCCACCCAGTGGATCAAATCACTCTGAATGTCCCACTACAATGGTCGGTCATGATCACTCCAAATTCTTCCCTGATAGATCAACGACTCTAGTAAATTTGAAGTCTCATCCCAACCTAACTATGGAATACTCTGATGGACCTTCCACAATTTACAATTGATATATTTCAACCTATTGATCTGATAGACAAGGTTAAGAAAAAGGTATAAGAACAAATTCATGCAAAGGGCCCACACTTGACCCACCAGCCAATTAGCTATTTCCATTCACGGTTGGACACCTATAAACCTCTAGACACATCGACGTTCAAGGTTAACATGACACATCATACTGACATCCCCTCTCCTTCTAATATCACTTAAATGAGACCACAAAGATCGACAATAGAGGTTAATCTTAGTCATTCACCAATTAACGGTCCAAATATTCCCTCGAAGTCTCCTCCTTTGGAGTAAAACTCCTCTGAATCCACAACATACCCTGAACGATATCCTATGATGTATGGTCATGATCTAATCTCACTCTGGTTTCGATCGACAATCCATATCTTCCTTCGGGTTCCTCTAGCATCCCCACATTCAGTCGTTCCAAAACCACGCCCTCTGATGAAGGGTCGATATTTATTCACAATGCCAGTTCAACTGATGTGATTCCTCTGATCTCAAAACACTGATTTTCCATAGAACGACAGTCCAGAACTCAATACTTAGATGTTTTTCGAGGTATCTTCCAAGATTTTCCTTTGGTTAAAAACCCAAATTTGGCTTCACAGCTCAGGGATTGTCCCAGATCCCTCCTTCAGGTTTTTAAAAAACCTTCTTGGTCTCCTTCCTCATTTCATTCCATTCAAGGGGCATCATTTATTTCATATGAATCCATCTCCCTTTTTTTTTCCAGGAAACCAATTACAACGAGAGTATAGACATGCATACATGAAATTGTGCCTATGGTCAACACAATCATAGTTTATTTCCTTTAATTCAAGCTAAAACAAGAGGCTCAAGAATTCATGTGTACAAAGCATGTGCAAACCATATAGTTCCTTACTTACTTAAATACACAAACATGCAAGATAACGACCAGTCTAGTCATCAAACAAGTATGCACATCCCTGAAACATTCACATGAAACTCAACCTTAAACTATAGTTCAATTACACATGTTACAAAATAATTATCTATTACAGTTGTTAGCCGACCAATTGAATGTGGGTGTTCACCTTTCCACCCAATTGTAGGCTCATAGGCATTCACTCTTACCACTCTAGCCACCCCTATGCCAAGCCATGATATCACTAGGGAACCTTCTCTGTCTTCCTCAGGTGTTCTGAAAATTCTTAGATATCCTCTCTATGTCATAGCCTCTGCGAGGTTTATCAGATGATTCCCCAACATCAAGCTCACGAGTATCATCTCTGAGCAATCCTCTCTCTTTCATAGCCTCTGCAAGGTTTATCAAATGCTTCCCCAACATCAAGCTCATGGCCTTCATCTATGAGAAATCCTCTCTCTGTCACAACCTCTGTGAGGTTTATCAGATGCTTCCCCAACATCAATCTCATGACCTTCATCTTTGAGAAATTATCTCTCTGTCATAGCCTCTGGGAGGTTTATAAGACGTTTCCCCAGCATCAAGCTCACGACCCTCTTAGCTCATGTCATATTTTTTGGGTTCTCTTTCAAAACTCAAGAAAGGTATCGGGGAGGTTACTCTCCTCCACCTCTTTGGAAGAAAAAAAATTCTCCCTTCTTCCCCAATGAGCTCAGGACCTCCACGAAGTTTATCATATGCCTTCCCAGGTGGATTTCCTTTGTGCAAGAAATTCCCTTGATAGTTACACTATCCCTCGACACCCTCTCCTTCCAACACTAGTTTCTTTCCAGCCAACACCAAGCTCCTGTCCCTCTTTTTCTCTAGTCTGGGCTTCGAGTCTTCTATGCTCTAGTTCATAACTTTTCCACGATTTCTCTGATATTTCTATTGCACATGCTCATGCATTCCTTTTAGAAATTCTCTTCCTCAGAGACTGAATTCCTCCTTTGGTTCTCTCTTGTAACTAGAACACCTTAATCTTTCATTTCTTCTTTTGAACTTGATATCCTCACACACTATTCTTATTTTCGAATAGTCCTCTTACCCATTCGTTAGTCTCTTCTTATTTCTTGAGTTATTTTATACCCCCTTGTAGGAAGGCTCCTAACCTATCCTATTCCTTTTTCTAGAAGGAACTTGGTTCAATCTATATGTGCAGGAAGACTGTACTCTATCATACTTCAGGATGACAATTTTTTGTCTTCTCAGCCAGTCCCTCCATGCTTCCATTCAAAGGGGTAGTTGATTGTTCAACCACCAGTCCTTTTCTCATTAACTGTTTTTCCTTGGGATCAGGATGAGGATTATTATTTTATCAAAGAGAATTGGGTTATTTTTATATAATGAACCCTCTCTACAATTTCCTCACTCTTTCATCTAGTGATATCATGGCCAATACTTCAAGGCTTCATGCCCACAGTTAGTTGTTGGAAATCTAAACAATAATACATTTACATTGTTCACATGCATATCATGGTAATCATAAATAATGATTAATTACAAGTTGGGGGAAACAGGGGTATTACAACATAGGGGTTCAATTTTTTAGTGAGCAACATAATATTCACAGTGGCATTACTTCCTAGAAGTGCTTGACTAGTTATGGTTCTGTCATCAATATTGGTGCATACAATTGCACCGAATATGGCTGAAGCGGCAGGTTCATCCTTGTTGTCTACACCAAATCCATACAACCCTTCGACAATAGGGATTTCGAAGCCGACAGAGTATTTGATATTGAAGATCAATTCCCTTGTGAATTGGATGAGGAAGGGATCTATTTGGCCTTGCATGTTGTGCAGTGGGGATGATGCACATTGGTGCATCTCACTATGATTTAGACAAGTTTGAAATCAATTTTAGGCCCAATCCAAGGAATTCTCATCGTATGATCATTGCAGTAACTCTTATTAATAATATGGCACTTGCTCTCCAGAAGGTTTATGATCAAATGTCAAGACCACATTGGGTTAGTTCCATGGGTAGATGTGCAAATGGTGGAGGTTATTATCACAATCATGTTCCTTGGGAGTGAAGATCATTGCAGTATGTTAGAAAAATAGGATTGTGAAGAAATAAAATAAAACAAATGTGGAAACAAAACACATAAGATACAAAATACAATAGAGACACAGATTTACGTGGTTCACCCAGTGTGGGCTATGTCCACCAGAGAAATTGTCAGGTCCTTCCTTTATTATTATCCAACATATGAAGGGATACAACCTACAACAAATTTGTTGTAACTTCCTCTTCTTTCTCTCACAGTCTCCTATCTCAGAATACAATATTTTCCATCAACCATAGCCGCAATACATTTCCCTCATAAAAGAGAGTTTCCTTCTAGGGAAAAAACCCTAACATAATCTCTATCGTTAGATCTGCGACCTTATAATGAACGGTCCAGATTTACAATGAAATTAAAATATACATTTATAAGGCAATTTTCCCTTCAGGGGATTCTCCCTAGGGGCCTTCTTGCCCCCAAACCCCCCAGCCAGGGGGATAGACCCCCCAGACCCCGCAGAGGGGGTATCCCCCCTCTGCACTCCCCCACGTGGAAGAGTGTACATACTTTTGGGGTGTAAATACTTCATGGGGTATAAACACGAATGAAAGTAAAAGACCTCTAAATCAGGAAGATAATCAGGCTCCACAACCAACATAGTAACCATCAGAGAAAATAGAAAGGAAAAGCCACCCTTTTTTAATTTTGACAAGGAGCCCATGTTTCACTGAATAATGGGAACCTTGGCACTACAACATCTAACAAAGACCGCAATGACCGATCTCAGGAAAGAATATTCTATGAAAAGAGATGGTTTCTTTGGAGGACATCCTCCAGTTCTTTTGGAATGGACTTTTAATTGCACATTATGAAAAATAAACTTTGGTAAGTTCTCCATTGGATTGTACCAAAGTTTGGAAATAATGGTAATAGACTTGAACCTTAGGTCATGATCAGTTTTATTGGGACAACACTATCATTTTTTGACACTAACACATGTAAAGTCAATATAAGTCATATATTTGGCATGTTTTTGTAATAAGCTTAGATGGGGTGTCTATGCATTCGGTGTCCCAAGTCATTCTTATGGTCATTGATGATGAGACTAAAAGACATTTTGTTTATTCCTAAAAGCCTTGATGAAAATTGTGATAGACTTTATAGCCACTTCACTTTGTGAGAGGAATTATTTTTCCTAAAGTCCACATTGGGAATTCATTATAAACTTGACCAATGAGTATGATTATGAACTCTTGGCAAGTAAGAAAATCCAAAGATTGTAATACAGGTATCATAATCCATAGGTTGCAAATTTATGTATATGTGGGATTCGACATTTCAGCTCCGAAGAATAAGAGGTGAAGGAGACAGGGAATGTTCCTTTTTAAAACATTCACTTTGCAACAAATGAAGATGTTTGTTTTGACATTCTGATTTCGAAGAACAATAGGTGAAGGAAAACGAGAATGTGCCTTTTCAAAGACATTTTTTTTTAGTTGATACTAAGATCATAGTTGGTACTTTTGGAGGTCCAAAATTTTTCTCCGTGGGGAGGTGTGATCCAAGAGGATATTTGTAGTCGACATGTTCAATTGAATTCAGTTGCATCCAACATTGTCCGACCAACAAATAGCTCACATTTTGAATGATTCATTTCAGTTGATGCATTTTGAATGAGGTCAATTGGACTTCATATGAATAATATATGTATTGTTGAAGTAAAGGGGAAAAAATGGCAAAAATTACAATGTAATGATTAATACTTGTGGAGCTTAGGTTCTCTTGAAACTTATAAATTTTTCATTATAAAATGAAAGTATTTGGAGCAAAAGATAAGAAGGATTTTAGTTCCTAGTATTAAGGAGAGTCTCACGGAGATTTGAGATCTTCATGGATGGTTGAGAGTGATGCAGGAGCATCGCAACAAAGCAAGTGTGAGTGGAGGACAACTGGATATACAACAACGCGCATTTTGAAGAAATTTGAAATTCAAAAGATGAACCATTAATGTAATAGCTGGAAGGATGTAATTTCCTTTAAATGTTTTGGGGATTGTAATGCAGATCTTGAGCGTTGCTCTCATCTGTCGGTTGTAGGCATATATTGTAATGAATGTAAAGTAGTTGTAGTATTCAATTCGATAAGATAGCTTAAGGTTGTAGGAGGGAAAACGCAAGAAGACTCCCTCGTATGTATTGTATTATTCTCATTGTTATTGTAGTAGAGAAAGAGAGCATAGGAGAGCAGAGAAGAACAAAGATTGAAGAAGTTGTATGAGCAGATAGCTATTTCTATTGAATACATGTATAGAAGCACTTGAATTAATATAAGAATTATTTAAACCAATTTCATGGTGTACTATGGTTGTTGTATGAATCTATTGAATGGTATGTTTACAGTTTAATTCCAGTCTCTGTTATGCATTTATTTCAATGTTGTGTATGTATGTGATTTCATGTTGAATGTATGAATTCTGTGAGAAGAGTATAAGTTTAAATTTTTTCTCTTCCTAAGAATTCTTGCAAGGAGTGCAGTGAAAACTCCACAAGGAGTGCGTCAACGAGTTCTGAGTTTCATCTCAGAAAAGGTCAGAAGAGATACCATTGATCTTATGCCAGTAGAAGTGTAAGTATATCACATAGTCATGCAAGGTGTGCACAGGATGAGGAGAATCTTAGACTTTTCCAACCCAAGGGAGTGGTTGAATAAATTTTGTCGCAAGGAGTGCACATAGTGGGAATTGTCAGATAACCAAAGGTTATCGTGAAGGTCGCAAGGAGTGTGTGCAGGATTCCTTCGAATCCTTGAGTTTGCGGAAAGGATCAAGCTTGGGAGGGATATATATTTGGATAAGTTCAGAGTGGAGATGAGGTTTAGAGTCACCTCATGGAATCAAGTTAATAAGGGTTGACGCCAAGATTTTTGGCTGGGAGTCATTGAGAATCTGAATGGATGGTTGGAATTCCCATAGGGACAAACACTGATTTTCGTGGGCCGTTGGATCTAGTAGATATGCGGTGAGGATAAGGGTGAGAGTCCTTCAACACTCACAAGATCAAGAGAAATAGTAGCCATCATATCCATAGGAGCGAGATCCGTTGATTTGGCACTCGATAATATCGACATTTCGAGAGTCGGGAATGTGGAGGAAGTTGTAACTCGAAAGTCGTGAGTCGCAAAATCCTAATTCGTGAAGGAGGAATGTGGAATGTTAGATCATGAGAGACGAGGGTCATCGATATGGCATAGGGTCATCGTGGGTTCAAATTTTGGGAGAAGGGGAAGTAACCACTTCTCAAACCCCCGATACGTGAAATCCCGATGCGCTCGGAAGCTGGGCCCCAGGTTGCAGCTGGCGGTCACACCAGGGAGGAAGTTAAGGGAGGAGCTAGGGACTATTAGCCCTATTTCAGAGTTTTGGGAATCAGACGAGTTGGGGTGACTCACAACAGAACTCCTGAAATCTCCAAATGCGAAGTGCCTTTTTGAAGGTTTGTGGTCACCATAGGTGGTCACGTGAGGGAGAAAGTGCACCTAGTTCTTGTTCACACAGGTAGGGTTCATAAGAGGAGACCTATGTTTTATATGTTTTGAAGGTTCCAATGTGGACCAAGGATCCATTTCGGCTTAGAGGAGTTGAAGATTCGTAGACTGAGAGGTCAGCAGACCCTGCTGAGGTGGGGCTCTACGTCAGGTGGTATCAGAGCATACAATCATTGTTTTCTATAGATAGGAGAGGACAAAAGGCAAGTTGTGATTTGAATTTTGTGTGGACATATTGAAAAAATGTTGCCAAGAAGACGTCCAAAAAGGCTGATGCTCGACCCAGCCATGGAAAGGGAGATGAGAGAACTTTGTTCTCGATTATATGATATGGAGACAACACAGAGATGAACACCTAATATTGGAGATATCAGTGAGGATGAAAGAAAACATGAAGAAGGAGAATAATAAGTTGTAGCTGAAGACATTGCAGAGGAATGTCTAGTCAAAGTTGTTGCAAGGATAGGTGCCAGAGAAAAAATGGACATCATGATGTATGAAGGCAACTTGGACATTGAGGAGCTTCTAGATTGGTTTAGAGCTCTAGATAAATATTTTGATTATGAAATAATCAAGGAAGACAAGAAAGTAAAGCACACTGTCACTAGACTGAAAGGACATGCAACACTATGGTGGGATGAAATATAGGCTGATAGGAATTGCAAGGGAAAACAAAGAATTAAAAGATGGGACCTAATGGTAGAAAAGATGAAAGCCAAATTCATACCCAGAGATTATCAAATCAATCTATTTCGAAGAATGAAAAATTTGAGACAGAAAGGGATAGCAGTGAAGGAATAGACTGAGGAATTCTACAGAATTAACATCAGAGATGGTCATCATGAGAGTGGTGATGAAAAGGTCTCCAGATATATGAATGTCTTGAGATATGAGATTTAGGATGAGATGAGCATGGTGACAATCATAAATGTGGAAGATGATTATTAGGTTTCTTTGAAGGTAGAAGAGAGATTGGCCTGGAAGCAAGGTCAAAGGGGTAGAGGTAGAAGTTAGAGCAGAGGAAAAACAATTGCCCAAGATAGATCACAAAAGCCCAAAGATGAAGAAAATAGGCCTCATAATGATGCAGAAAGTGGAGGAAGTTCACAAGGGAGACAATATGCTGATAGGAACACTTTTCCTAGAGAAAGAGGAAGAGGAAGGGGCAAAGGAGGTGAAGTGAAGTGTTTCATCTGTGGAAATATCAAACACAAGTATTGGGAATGTCCCGATAGAAAAAGAGATGGAGGAGTCAAAGCTCATATTTTAGAAGCACAAAGGAGAAATGTTGAGGTGGAAGATGCAGAAGGTGGGAGATCCTTAATGATGAGGAAAATTCTCTTGAAGCCAGAGAAGGAAGTGGAGAATCCAGTCCAGAGAAACAATTTGTTTAGGACTTCTTGCAAGACCAAGGATAGGGTATGAAAGGTTATAGTAGACATTGGAAGCATGGATAACCTAGTATCCACAGAGATCGTGTAAAATATGGAATTGGAGACAATTGCACATCCGAGCCCATACAAAGTTTCATGGTTGCAAAAGGGACATTAGGTAATAGTCACTAAACAATTTTTAGTTGAATTTAAGATAGGGGGTTATAGAGATGAGATCTTATGTGATGTTATTCCCATGGATGTCTGTCATCTTTTTTTGGGGAGGCCGTGGCAATATGACAGAAATTTTATTCATGACGAAAGAAAGAACACCTATACCTTGGAGAAGAATGGTAGGACGCATATGTTGCTGCCAATTGAAGACAAGAAGGTGAAAGAAAAATAAAGAAATACTATACTTCTCATGAGTGGGAAGGAAATTCTGGATGAAGTCAAGAAAGATGAGGAAATGCAGTTGGCTATGGTTAGAAAACCTAGAGTCATATTGAACAGTACCTCAATAGATGATCTACCCAAGGAAATTCAGGAATTGCTAGAGAATTTCGCTGATATAGTGGTGGACAATTTGCCTTGTTCGTTGCCACACATCAGAAGTATAAGCCATCACATTGAACTTATACCAGGAGTGAGTTTTCCAAACAAAGAAACATACATATTGACGCCATAGGAGAATGAAGAAGTCAGGAAGCAAGTCCAGGATTTGATGGACAAAGGGTTGATTAGAGAAAGCTTGAGTCCATGCACTGTACCAACAATGTTGAGTCCGAAAAAGGATGGCGGATGGAGAATGTGTACAAACTCGAGGGATATAAACAAAATCACCATCAGGTATAGATTTCCTTTACCTAGGATGAACGACTTGATGGATTGCTTGAGTGGAACAAAGTTCTTCTCAAAAATTGATTTGAAAAGTGGATATCATCAGATTAGAATGAGGGAAGGTGATGAATGGAAGACAACATTCAAGATGAATGAAGGGCTATATGAATGGCTTGTTATGCCGTTTGGCTTGACAAATGTGCCAAGTACTTTCATGAGATCGATGAATGAAGTCTTGAAATATTTCATTGGTAAGTTTGTGATTGTGTATCTTGATGATATACCGTTCTTCAGTAAGACTGAGGAAGAACATTTGAGACATTTAACTCTAGTGATGAGGAGATTGCAGTAAGAGAAGTTGCTAATAAATTTGAAGAAGTCATCTTTCATGAAGACATAACTCATTTATTTGGGTTTTGTGATCTCTTCGAATGAGTTGAACATGGATCTAGAGAAGGTAAAAGAAATCAAATAGTGGTTGATGCAAAGGAATATCTTTGAAGTTGATGCAGGAGCATCTCAAGTGAGCCAGCACAGAGACAACAGACAGCTGGAAAAGCGCCCAGCACAAATTTTGAAATATCTTGAACCATTAATGAAACATCAAGTGGAGGTGCACTTTGTATAATGTAAACGGAACTTGAGCAATTTGCTCTCATCCTTAGTAGGTAGGAGGCATTTATAGTAGTTAATGCAAGTAGATAGAATTCGATTGTAGATTAGACAGTTTTAGAGCACGAGAGGGAAACAGGATATAGACACCCTCATTGTGTATTGTAAAATTAGTGTGAGGAGAGCATAGAAGAGAAGTAGAGAGCTGTGTAAAAACACCCATGTACAAAAATTTGGATTAATAGAGAAAGCTTTGATTCAAATTCATGGCGTCGTGTTTGTTCTCGGTGTATGTGTGTTAAACGTTATGCTCATGGTTATTTCACTCTTTCTTCTATACATTTTCTTTTATGCTATGTATGAATGATTTCTTGTTGAATGTTCGAAATTTGAGAGCAAAGGGAAAAGGAATGAGTTTCAATTATTTCTCTATCTGAGCAAGAGTTCCTGCAAGGAGTGAAGTTGAATTGTCTCGAAGGAGTGCGTTGACAAAGGGTTCAGGGGTTTGTCTTTGAAAGCTCAGGAGAGGAAGCTTTTGTTCTCATTTCCACAGAAGTGCAGTTGGGTACAAAATCCGTGCAAGGAGTGTGCAGGCTGATTGAAGTCTCAGGGTTGTGGACCTGAGTGGATTATTGAGAGACTACTGCTGTAGATGTGCGCAGAGTCGAAGGTTTTCAACACTTGGAAGTGGTTGAAAGTCTGCCGCAAGGAGTGCGTGCAAGGGTTTTTTTCTAAAATATGAGGAGTCATGAAAAGTTCAGAAGGAATTAGACCTTTCGAAGGAGTCGAAAGAAGGCATAGTGACGAAGGACCGTAGGAGGACGAGTTCCGTGGAGAGAAACACCTTGGTTAGTTGTGCAGAAGTTCTCAAAGGAAGGACGGACGGTCAAAATTCTCTAAAGAGAATTTGTGAAGTCCCGTGAGCTGTCAGATCTCATGGAGGAGGAGGGGAGTTACCGTGAGTATCTCTAATGGTTCTAAAGCTCAGGAGGAGTAGGATCGTAGATCCAAGCCACAAGGGTCGTTGGATTTACACGTGGATTTCTATATCGGGGTTTCGTAGGCTGAAGTCCCGTAAACTTTTCAGCGGGAATCGTGAAATCACGAAACACGAAGTCCCAAAAAGATAAAAGGATTTGTGTGGGCCACAGAGGAGTCAACGTGTGGATAGGTGGCGCACTATTGACACGGAGTCAAACTCCGTTGATCATTTCGGAGTTTCAGGGAGAGAAGTTCTGAATTCTTTGCGTTAGGATTTGCGATATCGCGAAGTTCGAAGTCCCGATGGAGAAAAGGGGCGTTGTAAAGTCAACCTTGTGAGCATGTCAGAAATTTGGAATATCGGGTTTCGTAAATCGTTGGAACAAGGTGCTTGACACCGCGACCGCCAAAATCGTGAAAAGGAAAAGTCCGAAAGAGAAGGAGGAAAGGTCAGCATTGACTATTTTTGGGTTTCAGAGATCTGGAGATAGGGTGCTTGACCAACAGATCCACGAAAGTGCGAAATCCAATCTCCTAAGTGCAAAGAGGGGATCCTGTGAGAATTTGTTGTGGGTGAAGATTTCCCGAAAGGGAAATAGAAGAGCTATTGCCAAGAGCTCTTCGAGCTAGTGGTAAAGGAAAGATCCTGTTGACGTGGACCTTTCGACCTGCGGGTTGTGGAGGGTGTGTGCGTTAGCATCAGAAGTCAGAAGCTTCCATGGATTAGCCAGTTTTTACAGAAAGTTCATCAGAAATTTTAGTGGAATTTCTGCACCAATGATGGACATAGTCAAGAAAAGACATAAATATTTTCATTGGACAGAGGAAGCAGAGAAACGTTTCAAGTTGTTGAAAAACAAGATAACTGAACAACCAGTTCTAGTTCTGCCAAATTTTGGTAAAACATTTCAAGTGAGATGTGACACAAGTGGATTTGCGATTGGAGCAGTCTTGAGTCAGGACAATAGACCAGTTGCATACTTCAGTGAGAAACTGAATGAGGCCAAAATAAATTACTCCACTTATGATAAATAGTTTTATGCAGTCATACAAGCGCTGAAGAAATTGAGGCACTACTTGGTTCCAAAAGAGTTCATTTTGTATAACGACAACTAGGCCTTACAGTTTATAACAAAACATGAGAAACTAAACCAAAAACATGAAAAATGGGTTGAGTTTATGAAAAACTTTACTTTTTATATAAAGCACATTTCTGGAAATGCTAACAAGGTTGTTGATGCATTGTGCAGGAAATGTTTAATTTTGCAGGAGTTTCGAGTGAAGACCTTATTTCTTGATAGCCTTAAAGAAATTTACAGAGATGATTTAGATTTCAAGGATGCTTATGAAGCATGTGAGAATCCAGTTATGAGAGATAGAAGCCAATGGATTGAATACTTGATTAAGGATGGACTGTTGTTTAAAGGAAACCAATTGTGTATCTCGAAGAGTTCTATGAGAGAAACCTTTTAAAGGAAAAACACAATGGGTTATTGGCTGGACATTTCGGCCATGATAAAACATTCTCGCAACTGAATAGTTTATATTATTGGCTAGTAATGAGGATGGATGTCAAATTTTTTTTTAACAGATGAAGAATTTGCCAACACACAAAGGGGAAAAGACAGAATATAGAGCCGTATCAACCCTTGCTAATACCAGAGAGGCTGTGGGATGCGGTAAGCATGGATTTTGTATTGGGACTACCAAGGACATAGAGAAGTTGTGATTCCATATTCGTGGTAGTCGACAGATTCTCAAAAATGGCACATTTCATTTTATGTCAGAAAACTAGTGATGCAACACACATTGCAAATATGTTTTTCAAAGAAGTTGTTCGACTTCATGGTTTACCCAAGAGTATTGTTTCAGATAGAGATACCAAATTTGTTGGTCATTTCTGGAGGACACTATAGAAGAAGTTGGGGACGAGTTTATGTTTTAGCTCAGCATATCACCCTCAGACGGATGGAAATATTGAGGTAGTAAATCGAAGTTTGGGGGACTTATTGAGGAGTTTATTAGCTGAACATCACAGTCTGTGGGATTAGATTCTGCTGCAAATGGAATTTGCATATAATGACTCACCTAATAGGAGTACAAGAAAGAGACCATTTCAGATCATGTATGGAATGCAGCTAAGGGGAGCATTTGAGTTGAGAAACTTAGAGCAGAGTGAGCTCAAGAGTGCTAGAGCGGAATATTTTGCAGTAGAGATGTAGGAGCTCCACAGTAAAATCGGAGAGGGGTTGTAGAATTCTAGCTAGGAATACAAGAACAGAGCATATCAACATAGGAGAGAGCTTCAATTTGAAGTGGGAGACTTATTTTTAGCACACCTCATAAAAGAAAGGTTCCCAAGGGGAACACATAACAAGATGAAGATGAAAAAAATAGGGCCATGTAAGATTTTGAGAAAGTTTGAGGCAAATGCTTATGAGATAGAATTTCCAGATGGTGTGGGAATATCGCCCATATTCAACGTAGAAGATCTATATCTGTATAGAGCAGAAGAGGCAAGAGGAGCAAAGAATCAAGAGGAGATTTAGTGGTTCAAACAAATGCCTGTAGCTGAAAATCTGTAGATGGAAAAGATCATTGATCAAAGAGTTAGCAAGAAGACCGAGAGGAAAATATATTTTGAATACTTGGTAAAGTGGAAAGGACACCCGATTGAATATGCCAGTTGGGAAAGTGAAGCAGATATCTAGAAACATGGAAAGACGGTGCAAGAGCTCATGGACAGAAGTCCATGAAGATTTTAGCCAGAGGAGTATGATGCAGGAGCATCGCCAGCAAAGCAAGCGTGAGTGGAGGACAACTAGATATACACCAATATGCATTTTGAAGAAATTCGAAATTCAAAAGACGAACCATTAATGTAATAGATGGAAGGATGTAATCGCCCTTAAATGTTTTGGGGATTGTAATGCAGATCTTGAGCGTTTCTCTCATCTGTCGGTAGTAGGCATTTATTGTAATGAATGTAAAGTAGTTGTAGTCTTTGATTCGATAAGATAACTTAAGGTTATAGGAGGGAAAACTGAAGAAGACTCCCTCGTATGTGTTGTGTTATTCTCATTGTTATTGTAGTAGAGCAAGAGAGCATAGGAGAGAGGAGAAGAACAAAGATTGTAGAAGTTGTATGAGAAGATAGTTGTTTCTATTGAATCCATGTACATAAGCACTTGAATTAATATAAGAATGCTTTAAACCAATTTCATGGTGTACTGTGGTTGTTGTATGAATCTATTGAATGGTATGTTTACAATTTAATTCCAGTCTCTATTATGCATTTATTTCAATGTTGTATATGTATGTGATTTCATGTTGAATGTATGAATTCTGTGAGAAGAGTATAAGTTTCAATTTTTTCTCTTCCTGAGAATTCCTGCAAGGAGTGCAGTGAAAAGTCCGCAAGGAGTGCGTTGACGAGTTCTAAGTTTCATCTCAGAAAATATTAGAAGATATATCATTGATCTTATGCCAGTAGAAGTGAAAGTATAGCACAGAGCCGTACAAGGTGTGCACAGGCTGAGGAGAATCTTATACTTTTCCAACCCAAGGGAGTGGTTGAATAAATTTTTTCGTAAGGAGTGCACAAAGTGGGAATTGTCATATAACCAGAGGTTATCGTGAAGGCCGCAAGGAGTGCATGCAAGATTCCTTCGAATCCTTGAATTTGCAGCAAGGCTCAAGCTCAGGAGGGATAGATATTTGGAGAAGTTTAGAGTGGAGACGAGGTTTAGAGTCACCTCGTGGAATCAAGTTCAGAAGGGTTGACATCGATTTCTTTGGCTGGGAGCCATCGAGAATATCAATGGACGGTTGGAATTCCCATAGGGAGAAACATCGATTTCCGTGGGCCACTGGATCTAGTAGATCTACAGGGAGGATAAGGGTGAGATTATTTCAACACTCGCAAGATCAAGAGAAATAGTATCCTTCATATCCATAGGAGTGAGAGATGTTGATTTGGAACTCGAGAATATCGACATTTTGGGAGTCAGGAGTGTGGAGGAAGTTGTAACTCGGAAGTCATGAGTCGCGAAATCCCAATTTGTGAAGGAGGAATGTGGAACGTTGTATCATGAGAGATGAGGGCCATCGATATGGCATAGGGTCACCGTGGGTTCGCATTTCGGGAGAAGGGTAGGTAACCACTTCGCAAACCCCCGATATCCGAAATCCCAACGTGGTCAGAAGCTGGGACCTAGGTCACAGCTGGAGGTCACATCAACGAGGAATTTAAGGGAGGATATGGGGACTGTTAGCCCCATTTCAGAGTTTTTGGAATCAGAGGAGTCGGGGTGACTCGCAATATAACTCCCAAAATTGTGAAATGTGAATTGCCTTTATGAAGGGTTGTGGGCACCACTAGTGGTCGTGTGAGGGAGAACTTGCACCTAGTGCTTGTTCACATAGGTGGGGTTCATAAGAGGAGACCTGTGGTTTATATGTGTTGAGGGTTTTGGCATGGACCAAAGAGTCATTTTGGCTCAGAGGAGTTGAATATCCATAGACCGGGAGGTTAGCAGACCCTGCTGAGGTGGGGCTATGCGTCAGAGAGATATGTTCCAACCAATCCCTTGAGATATGCTAAGATCCTACTTTAGGGGATCTTGAGATATTTTGTCTCCTAAGAATCTTGAGGTAGTTTTTAGGTGGATACTTGATATAAACTCCTTTTTGGGAAGATCTTGTTGATTCATGAGAATTTTTTGTAAAGGAGAGGCAAGTTGTAGGCTTGTTTAAGCATATCCCTTTCAATAAGAATCAATAAAGCAGGTTCATGGATTTCATGAACCCGAATATGTAGCTAGGGGGTCTAGTGAACTTCGTTAACATATCGTTGTCCAAGTCTCTTGTTATGCTTGCATATTTCTTGTTTTCTTCTATTGAATGTATCTAATTCATTAGTACAGAATTATCTATAGGATGTATATTTTCTCATGTTTAACTGCAATTAAATGGTAGTAAAACATATTCATTGAAAATTTGGATGTAATAAAATTCTCACCAAGTTTTTAGAGCACTATTTTCCTGATCACTCCCTTGACCATTGCCCCATTTTGATTTTTCATTGTCACGATGCTCCGTCTCTATTCTTTTCATAGGAAACTTCCAAGATGGATCCCAATCCCACTTGATCAGTTGGACGTATTCTTTGGTGACCTTGTACTTTGTCTCTAACCATTCCTCGCTTGGGTCCTTCTTTTGTTGTACATGGATATGATCTAGGTCTTCCTAGAACTACGCAATCATGGCGCATGCCTCTACCAGTTGTGGTGAAATGCATGGTGTGTCCTTCATGCAGTTTCAAATCCTTTCACCATATAGAAAAAAATCCATGTTGGTGTCAATATGCCATTGTTTTCTAGTCATGTACCAAAATTTCTGATACTTCGCTGCCAGGCATGGCTTCCCTCTGAGACCCAAGAAATGTGCATCCTCTGGCTCCTCCCATGCTATGAAATCAAGAAGACTTAGAATCCATGGATAGTGGAACTCCATGCCTCTATCATGTTCTTCTGTGCAACCAATAAGGAATTGGTTTAATAAGAATGGTTCCCAAGTCATCGTTACCCCTTCAACACACTTTTTCACCTAAACTATCACTCCTGCTGGAACTTGGTCTTTCCTTCTTTTCCGTAGAAACGTACACACTAGTGCCTGTGTCAAACGTATGAAATTTGGGTCACATATGCTCAGAACATCCATCTTGCACACCCCTCTGACTGTGTGAAAATTCTGTCTCATGGCCTCTGATAATTTTCTCATGTTCTTTTTTTTAGAAAACAACAGGGTGGGATCTTTCCCTTGCAATGACAAGCCTATGATCCTCACAATTAGGTCTATATCTATGGATATTGGCCTGTCCAACAAAAAATAACTTCCATGCAAACAATTTAAGAGAACCTTAACACATGCAATCACGTCTTTGTTCCTGTCAACGTGTGGGATGTCGAACAGGTTGAATATACATGCCCGCTCCAATAATTTGGCCCATACCCTGGGCATCGATATGCTCTAGTTCGTTGTTGGTTATATTATGATTTCTAAGTACTAGTGTGTAACAAGTTCATGGAAATTCATCATGTCTATGATATCATGGTTTTCATATTTGAGTTGGGACACCTTCCCCAACATGTATTCATCAATGATGACCCCATATGAGATGTCGGGTGTCATCAATTCATAATTGGAAGTCTTCTGCAATTTCATTGGTGAGACATCAACCTTCCTTGGTGGAATGTAGTCTCGGGGAAACATTGACTTCGACGATGATTCTCTGAGAGTTTCCTCAACCTATGGTTCTACTGTTTTTTCTCTTATTCAGACTTGCTTTGGTACATGTGTTGTTTCTTTTGGTGGTTCCATTTCCATAAACTGATTACCAGTGACAACTACTTTGGCTCTATCTTTTCTCCTTGGATCTATAATGTAGTTCTCGGCTCTCGCATGCAACTCTAAGAGACAATGACCAATGATTTTTGACCCTCCATGGCCTTTTTTCCCTTCGTTAATTTTCCATGTACTTTCACTCCTGAATTAACTATCTACTCTTCCAGTGGTGTGATGAATGTGTCATTTAATGTTGCTTTATTACCATATATCTTGTTGTATTTTTTCCTCGTTCTACCAATCTTTCACCATACCCGACAATTTTTTCCATTTATGGAGACACATCTTTATGACTTGTCATTAACACTTTGTAACTACCATTTCCTCCCTTTCAATTCCTTTAAAGGTCTTCTCGGTCCTAATATGTGTAGTTGTTCTAACTCCCTTTTCCATTCACAACATAATATACTCTTCTACTTGTTCGACGCAGTGTTATCACTTTGTGCGACACTTACTTCTTCTGTGCACTTGTATACCCCCCCTTACTTCCTAGTGTTTTCATTCCTTTACTCTATTACTTTTTGTTCTTTTTGTTCTAGTTTTTATTTATTTTTGTCTTTTTACCTACTATAATACACTATTATGGTACATCCATTCTTATGCAATTGGGCCTAGTGCATGGGAGGTCGACCATCCCTGTAGAGTTTTAGATGACTTCCATTCACAATTACTCTTTGGACTTCCCCATTCAATGTTTCCAACTACACAACTCCTGCATCTATCACATACTTAGTCACACATGGTCCTAAACAATGAATTCGAAACTTCCATGGATGTTGCATAAACTTGATGTCGTACAATAATACTAAATATCCCACCTAGAATATTTTCTGCTTAATGTTCTTATCATGCCATTACTTTTCTCTTGCCTTCTAGACTTGTTGATGGAATCTTGTGACAAACCAATATTCCTCTAGCTGTAACAACTGTTACAATCTCTCCTCTACTGCACCTAAGTCTAAAAGGTCAATAATCGCTGCAACGTACAGGATAAGCACAATAAACTCCATCGACTATACTTATTCTTGTCCATAGACCAATATAAATGGTGTATTTTCTGTAAAACGTTTTCTCATAGTCATATATGCCCATAACACTATAGGGATCCTTGATTTCTTAAGTCCCAATCATCTCTCCCTACATTGCAAATATTTGTCAGTGCATTCTCTAGAATTTTATTAGAATATTCTACTATCCCATTGGCCTAAGGGTAATATGGTGTACTCTTTTGATGGTGAATTTGAAGTTATTCAGTCAATGCTTCAATTATATTATTCAAGAAGTGTGTCCCATAATCACTAAGTAAAATTCGCAGGAATCCGAATCGTTTCACTACATTCTCAAACATAAAGTGTGTAACATTCTCCACACTACAGTTTGTAAGTGGTGCTACTTATTCCCATATGGTAAAATACTCTGTCACAATGATTATATACCTAGCTCCAGATCTCCTCGTTGGTGAGTTGATCGGTCCAAAAAAGTCTATTTCCCATTTATCAAACACTTGCATTGTAACCTATGGATGCAAGGGAATATCATCCCTTCTGGATGGCTTTCCAACCCTTTGAAAAACATCACATTCCCGACAATATTATTTAGCATCCGTGTGAAGTATGGACCACCATATCCTTGCACATAAAATCCTTTGCACGATCGCTCTAGCTTCGCAATGTCCTCCCACACTTCCTTTGTGTGCCTCTAAGTGTATCATTTTCCTTTCATTCTCTAAAACACATTGTCTTAATATACCAAATGCACCTAAATTGTAGAGGTTCCCTACAATTAACTGATAGTCTTCTTATTTAACTACTAACTATTTCTTCTACGTAACTATCATGTCCAAAGAGACCATTCATGTGCTTAAAAACTGCACAATATTTGCAAAGTAGTCACCCACTATTTTAACTGCAAATAACTATGCAACCGACAAACTATCATCTATATTACCTTCATTTTATTTTGATAGTATGCACAATAAGTGATATGGTCCTACATTCAACTTCCTCGGTTTCACAACAACCTCAAAATCATATTCCTGGAACAATAACAACCATCTGCATATTCTCACCCCCAACACTAGCTTGTTCACTGAGTATCTTAGTGCATAATGGTTTGTATACATCTTAAAATGGGAACCCAACAAGTATTGTCTAAAATTATGCAGCACATATACCATTTCCAATCCCTCTCTCTCTATTTTAGTGTAATGATAATATATTGTTGACAACTTCTTGCTTGCAAATGCAATTGGATGGTCTATGTCTCCTTCTCCTGCCCGAGATAATACTACTACTAAGGCTATAGAAGACACATCCACATGAACAAAAAATTCCTTATTCCAATATGGGAATATCAAAATCGATGCAATTACCATCTTATGCTTTAATGTATTCATAACTTTTTGATAGTCCTCATTCCACCAAAATTTATCTTTTTTCTTCAACAACTTCTCCATGGGTGTTGTAATCTACGCATACCCATTGATAAACTTGCTATATTAGACTATATGAACTAATGTTTCTCTCAACTGTATGACTGATGTAGCTGGTTGTAAGTCCAAAATCACTGAAATCTTGGCAGGATGCACTAATAAGCCCTACTTACATACAACATGGCCCAACAAAATTCCAAAAGGCGCACAAAAAACACATTTCTTCAAATTCAGTGAAATATGACACTTTCAACACCTATCCAACATTAACTTGAGTAATTCTATGTGATATTTCAATAGACTAAATACAATCCAATCATCTAAGTAAACTTCAAGGAACTTATAAATACATTCCTTAAATGTTGGAACAACTACTCTTGAAAAACCTGCAGGTGCATTCTTCATCCCAAAAGGAATCATTGTGTACTGATAGCTTCCCCACTCTTTTGCAAAGGTAGTATTATGTCTATCCTCGTAAAAAATCTTAATATGGTGGTATCCTAAAAATAAATCTATGAAAAAATAGGCCTCCTTCCCTCCTACATTCTCAAGCACTTCATCTCTAAATGATGTTGGAAATGGATCATGTAGACATGCATCATTTAGCTTCCTTAGGTATACACATATCTTGATTTCCCCTTTTTTATTATCTTTCACCACCATTGGACTTATCCATTTTGATTCCTTGAATGGGTCAATTATTTCAGATTCTAACATTCGGTCTGTCTCTTCCTTTACCTTCTTTTTATAATTCAGATTAAGCCTATAGGGTCTCTGTCTTACTGATTTAACACCTAGTTTCAATGAGATCATCATTTCCCCAACCCAAAAAGAATCATTATGTATTGATAGATTCCCCACTCTGTCGTAAATGTAGTCTAATGTTTTTCCTCCCGTGCAATCTTAATATGGTGGTATCCTAAAAATCCATCTGTGAAAGAATAATCCTACCCTCCTACATTCTCTAGCACTTCATCTGTAATGGTATTGGAAATGTATCATGTAGACATGCATCATTTACTTCCTTAGATCTACACAGATCCTGATTCCCCATTTTTTCTTATCTTTCACCACCGTTGGACTTATCCATTTTGATTCCTCAACTAATTCAATGATTCTGGATTCAAA
>ML859992.1:23091-41104 GCA_009831015.1 Picea engelmannii
CCATATATTCTAGAATCCTCTATGGAACTTTGCTCCCAGTAAGTTTCCCACCAATGTTTGACATGGGGGAGAGACTTAAGGAGTGAGAAGGTGATATTTTTCTTCTATGTGTTTGAAAACATGAACAGAGAAAAAACCTTCTAGTAGATTTAACCATTTTCCTAAGGCATCTGCATCTATTTGTCCTTCAAATGGGGAATATCAAAGTTAACTTGTACATTGAAAGGAGAGGTACTTCCAAAGTGGTCTCTTGATGAATATTCACCTGTTGATATCGCCAAGCATTGAAGGATATGGGAAAAATTCTCCATCATTTCATCCCTCTGTCGCATGAGAGCTTGCTCAAGAAATAGATTAATAGAATCATATACCCTAATTTTTTTATTTTATTCTTCCATGGAGGGTTTATTGGACGTGCGAGAGTGATTTTCTTCAAGAGAGACAATATTGAGACCCAAATTTCTATACTCGGACCTCGTTGGGGACATGCACTAGAAAATGATCAAGAGAATCCTCCTCCGATACCACTGATCCAGATTATTTTCGGCACAAAATGAGAAAAAAAATATAATAAAGAAATGTATAGAGATATCTCAGATATCCAATAATATAACAAAATTGTATCATAGATGCAACCATAAACACATAGATACAGTAATACACAATTTTCTATTAATGAGTGAAAATGTACAATGACTGTAAAAATACAGAGTGAAAGAATCACTAGATGTTTCTACTACTAGAATTATCAAGAAGATTGTTTTACAATGAGGCTCCAAAGGAATTTTAATCATAAATAAAATCCAAAGCCCTAACCCCGGAAGATGAAAATCCAACGATTTTGTGGACCCTGTTTTGGGTAGTTTGGTGTATCAACTTCTAGATCCATACATGACACAAGTGACAAGGGCATAGTCACCATAAATACATTGTGGATCCATGCATGACACAAGTGATATAATGATGGCCACAACAAAATACATCGTGGATCCATCAAGAAGAAATCATGACTCGAACATGGCCACAAAAGTATACATTATGGATCCATGCAAGATGCAAGTGAAATCATAGCCATGGCCAAGTACAAATGTGGATCTATGTCACATCGTAAAAATCAATGAGATGTCTTAATAAATGAGAAATCTATGAAGTGCTAATGAATATTCTCTATTACATCTTGGGAAAGAATACAATCTAACAGAAGTGTGATCTTTCCCAAGGTGTTCTTCCTATATCCACATGGTATGAATGTATGAAATTCAAACAAATGAATTGAAGTTGATCATGGTAGAAACCATCTGATTACCAGTCATTAATGTATACCATTAACGAACGCGAGGGAATCCATAGATGATGATGATGGAACTCAAGATACATAGTATAATCTACAAAGTGTGAATACAGGAGTGTACGTCAAACACCCATAGATTCATTCAACATAATCCAATGATGTAAAACCACTGTCAAAATGCAAGGAGACCTGCCACTGCTGTTTACAAGCCCGAGGGTACTGATGGGTTTCTAGATTTCAATCCTGCATAATGAGATGGAGTCGATATAGTGAAATACATCGAACGAGGGACTTGATATATCCCCCATAAATCAACAAAAACCATGTAAATATAGATGGTGTGAAAATCATAATGGATCACAATTGACAAAGGGATTGCCATGAAAGTGGAAAAAATGAACTGCAGGTCATTGGCATAGAGAAACTTCCCTGGAACAAGTATGCACGACAAATGGCTTGAATCAGAACCATTAATGTAGATGAATACCATAACAAATGGTCATTGACCGATGAGGGGAACATGATAGAGTGATGGGAATGGTGTTCGATGAGAGAGAATGGATGAATTGACTGTTATACATCATGATAGAGCATGTGTATTTTCCAAGGGTGACTTGAAGTAGTAATAACTTCCAGATAATGAAGATAACAAGATGGAAAAACCCTCTAAAAATTCCCCACCATGATTGGTGCGTACCTCTTTCTAGTTTTATGAGCTTGAGTAGGATAATAGATGCTCGATATAGCTCATCTTACGATGAGTCCCTCAACATATTTTTAATGAATGTGAAGAAGGAGGGGTTTGGTCCCATGTGTGGATCCTTCGATGTAACATTTAACGAGCCAAACGAAGTTAAACTTGATGGTATTTTCATGTTTAGAGAGTCTAAAAAGGTCATAAAGAAGACTCCAAAATGTTTTTTTTTTTAAATTTAGTCTCTAGGGTCTAGAAAAGTATAAAATGATACTTAGGAGAAATATCCTAGCCAAAATTGATAGGGTGTTACTTTTTCGTATGTAGTTTAACAAGACCAAAAAATCGGTAAAATATCACTTGAAAGACACCCTTTCTAAACTTTTAATGAGTGTGAAAGGAAACAATCTCACTCGACAATATTTTCATTGAAGGATGTGGGAAAAATTCTCCATCATTTCGTCCCTCTGTCGCATGAGAGCTTGCTCAAGCAATAGATTAATAGAATCATATGCTCTATTGTTTTTCTTTTCTTTCACCATGGAGGGTTTTTTGGACATGTGGGATCATTTGTCTTCAAGAGAGACAAGATTGAGACCCAACTTTCTATACTCGGACCTCATTGGAGACATGCACTGAAAAACAATCAAGAGAATCCTCCTCTGATACCACTGATCCAGATTATTTTCGGCACAAAATGAGAACAAAGATATAATAAATCAATGTACAGAGATATATCATATATCCAATAATATAACAAAAATGTATCAGAGATGCAACCATAAACACATAGATATAGTAATACACAATTTTCTATTAATGAGCGAAAATGTACAAAGACTATAAAAATACAGAGTGAAAGACTGACTAGAATGGTGGCAGATTATCTCTAAGAAGAGATGTGTCCACTACTCACATTCTCAAGAAGATTATTTTACAATGAGGCTCCAAAGGAATTTTTATCATAAATAAAATCCAAATCCCTAACCCCGGAAGATTAAAAGCCAACAGTTTTGTGGACCCCATTTTGGGTACTTTGGTGTATCAACTTATGGATCCATGCATGAAACAAGTGACAAGGGCATAGTCACCATAAATACACTCCAGATCCATGCATGACACAAGTGACATAATGATGGCCACAACAGAATACATCATGGATACATCAAGAACCAATCATGACTCGAACATGGCCACAAAAGTATACATTATGAATCCATGCAACATGCAAGTGAAATCATAGCCATGACCAATTATAAATGTGTATATATGTCACATCATACAAATCAATGAGATGCCTTAATAAATGAGAAATCTATGAAGTGCTAATGAATATTCTCTATCACAGCTTGGGAAAGAATACAATCTAACAAAAGTGTGATCTTTCCCAAGGTCTTCTTCCTATATCCATATGGTATGAATCTACGAAATGAGAACAAATGAATTGAAGTTGACCATGGTAGAAACCATCTGATTACCAATCATTAATGTATACTATTAACATACATGAGGGAATCCACAGATGATGATGATGGAACTCAAGATACATAGTACAATCTACAAAGTGTGAATATAGGAGTTTACGTCAAACACACATAGATTCATTCGACATGATCCAATGATGTAAAACCACTGTCAAAATGAAAGGAGACCTGCCAAGGTATTGATGGGTTTCTAGATTTCAAGCCTGGATAATGAGATGGAGTCGATACGGTGAAATCCATCGAGGGAGGGACTTGATATATCCCCCATAAATCAACAATAAACATGTAAATATAGATGGTGTGAAAATCATAGTGGAGCACAATTGACAAAGGGATGGCCATGAAACTAGAAAAAATGAACTGTAGGTGGCTGGCATAGAGAAACTTCCCTAGAACAAGTATGGACGACAAATGGTTTGAATCATAACCATTAACTCAGATGAATACCATGACAAATGATCATGGACTGATGAATGGAACGTGACACAATGATGGGAATGTTGGTTGATGAGAGAGAATGAATGACTTGACTGTTATACATCATGATAGAACATGTGCATTTTCCAAGGGTGACTCGAAGTAGTAATAAATTCCAGATAATGAAGATAACAAGATGGAAAGACCCTTTTAAAATTCCCCACCATGATTGGTGAGTATCTCTTTCTAGTTTTATGAGCTTGAGGAGGATAACAGATGCTCGATATAGCTCTTCTTACGATGAGTCCCTTGACATATTTTTAACGAACCTGAAGAAGGAAGGGTTCGGTCCCATATGTGGATCCTTCGATGTAATGTTTAACGAGCCCAAAGAAGCTAAACTTGATGGTCTTTTCATGTTTAGAGGGTCTAAAAAGGTCATAAATAAGACTCCAAAATGAATTTTTTTTTAAAGTTAGTCTCCAGGGTCCAAAAAAGTATAAAACGATAATTAGGAGAAATCTCCTAGCCAAAATTGATAGGGTGTTACTTTTTCATATGTAGTCTAACAAGGCTGAAAATCGGTAAAATAACACTTGAAAGACACCATTTGTAACCTTTTAATGAGAGTGAAAGGAAACAAGCTCACTCAATAATATTTTCATGTTTAGAGAGTATGAAAAGAGCTTAAAGGAGACTCACAAGAGTTTTTTTTCATATATATTTTATGAGTCCGAAAAAGAGATAAACATATACTTGGTAACCTATTCTCATGTAATAATGAGCACGAGAAAGAACAAAGACTAATCTTAGTAACCTATTCTCATGTATTTATAAGCACGAGAAAGAAAAAAGACTAAGCTTGGTAACCTATTCTCATTTATTTATGAGCACCAGAAAGAATAAAGACTAAGCTCGAGATTGGTTTCATTTTTACACAAGCTTGAAGCAAATTAAAACTATGCTTGGGTAGGTTTCATTTTTTCACGAGATTGAAACTAGGAAAACCATGCTCATAATTGGTTTCATTGCTTTAATGAGATTAAAAACAAAAACTAACTATGCTTGACACCTCCCAATGTAAATTCCAAAGGTGGGTGGTTGGTACTTTTCTCCCAGCTTGAGAAGCTAGCAACTTAACTCCAACATGATAACCAGAGGCTGGAGACATGCCCCCAAATATTTTTTTCATCCACCGACTCTTCGTTTAAATCCATTGTATGCATTTTTCACCCTATAGGAGTTGAGCTTCCTTAACTTCTACCAGTGCCTAAGAGAGGAATAGAGACATAAACTAAGGATGTTCCTAGATCTAATTCATACATGCAAACAAAAAAATAATATGAAAGCCTCCCAAATATCAAAGAAAACCTGCATGGATTGACAAACGATCTGATAATATATGATAACACACAATTATACTAATTTTTTACCAATGAATACATAAAATTATATGAAAAATTAGATAGAGGGAAACATTAAACATGTCTTATATTAATCAAAGAAGCAATATTACAAATTACAAGTGTAGACTGAAGAGATTCCTTCCAAGCTCCTTTCCCAAGTCTTTCAACCAAATCACTATAGTAAATTTTCTAGCACTTTCCTCCTCCCTTCCCATGGGTAATGGCTTGGTTATTATAGGGATTTAGGGATAATTTGTTATAGGGAAATTCCCCTGTAGGCAGGTGAATACCCTCTTGGTATCTAGAGTCCTAAGAACAAGACATAAAGGTGACAACATTGATGACTTACATCCATTTAAAACTATATAAAATAATGTATAGAGAAGAGGGAGAAGATGTATCTTTTTGTGATGTTTGTCCTCATTCCAACCTGAGTCGAGCTCCAATCTCCAAGCTCCTCGACAAGTCCTGAAATCCAATCAAAGACAAAACATGCTTCCTATTCTACTATGATTAGCTTGAAACCAAACCTATCTATTAAAGACAAGTTCATGTAAATAAACATAATCTTGAAGGAAACATGCCAAGCACATATATATTAATGAAAACAAAGTAAAGTGCTTACAACTGTAGATGCAAGTGTAGTAGCCTCACCAAGCTCTTTTTGTCCAGACCCTTTTGTCAAATGACCCACAAGAAGAATGAATATGATTCACTAATTATCTTCCTTATGAGATCATAAATTTGATTCCTTCAAATGTCTCCCCTCTTCACCATGAAGAGGCCTCCTTATATAGGTTTGGAGAGGCCTAACTGCCTTAGAGATTCTTGGGATAGGTTGAATATCTTTCTCCATCAGTTGTGGATCCTCCCTAAGATCCAGCCTTGACCTTAGATTCAAATCCAACTAACTCCAGAGATGAGGGGGATTTATCCCTGATTTTCCTCAACAGTCCAGGATTTCCTCAAATAGGCCAATGCTCCCTCAGAATGGGGCACAAAGTGTTGCAACGCTCCCACAAAGGAGGGAAGGGAGCACTGGAACTCCCTAACAATGGGTAGGGGAGCGTTGGCGTTCAAAAATTACCTTTTAATGGTTTTTTCCATGGTAAAATATTTGTACTCTTTGTCATGTGATTTCTCCTTCTTAAACTAGCCTTTGAGGGTGTCTTAAGTGTTCTTGTAATGTCATTCGAGACATGACATAGGAAATATGACATTATGATGTTTGCGACACTTGTGATAACTTTTGACCAAAATGAGACACTTGCGACACTGGTAATGACGACAATAGGTCATAATGGGAGTGAGTGATTTTGATGTGTAACAGATTGCCCCCCAAAGTGAGAAGTTAGAAGATGTGATGAATGAAGTACTTTGTAGACTATTCAAGCAAGGTTATGGACTCAGAGAACCTGGTAGAATATGCACACAACCATCAAACAAATATTATGATATGTTTCAACCCAAGGAAGGCATACCTATGATTGGGTGATAAAGACCTGCAAGGTCTGGCTGCCATAAAATACAATGTGGATCCATAATTGTATTAAAAAAAAGGTATAGCCACCCAAGACACAATATGGATCTATACTTCCATGACATGAACTGATCGTAGCCACAAAAAATACACAGTGGATCTACGAGACAACAAGATAGATCCATAGACAAATACAAAGTGGATCTATGTGACAGTATATGTGTCAATGTTCGAGAGAAACTTCATCGCAACCTGGGTAAAGTACATACCAAAGTCACTCAACCCAGGGTCTTCTTACCAATCACGATGCAGTACGAGTCTAACCATGTGAATAGATGTCCTTATGTCGAACATGGTAGAAACCACTTTATTACCAATCAATGAGGTAAACCATTAACAAGTGCGAGGGAAATCATCATTGATGTCAATGATTCCAAAGGTACCCTAGTACATTCCAGCGAATGTGAATAGATGAGATGAAGTCGAACATTTGTAGAATCATCCGATCAGGGGTCAATGATGTAAACCCACTGTCAGAAGCAAGGAGGCATGTCATTGAGGCATGCAGGTCCCAAGGTACTAATTGGTTTCTAGGTCAAGTTCTTGGATGATGTGTTGAAGTAGACAGGAATAAAATTGTCACAGGAGGGCCTTGATGTATCCCCCGTCAACAACATGAAAATGACACAGAGATGTAAATTGGTATATCAAATGAACATGGATTGACACGGGTATTGAAAGAGGATATTTGTGATGGTTGACTCTTGAGGAAGATACTTCCCTTGAACACTGAGGCACACCAACAGAAACATGACATGGACCAAAATATGATGATGCAGTGGATACTGTGACTTTCATCAGGTGACCCAAAGGAGTAAGAAAACTTAGAGGATTGGTTCAGTGCAGAGTTTCATCCTTTCTCAAGGGAGATCGTAAGAGTACCTGTAATGTTTTCAAAAACTGCTTGGCTTGCTTCCTTCAAATCCCCCCCCCCCCATCTAAATAGACGAGTACCTCTTTTTATTTTAACGAGATCGAGGAGGGTAACACATGCTCGATAAAACTCACCTTAGGTAAGTCCCTCTTCCTTTGTTTAATGAAGTGGAATAAGTAAGGGTTTGGTCCCATATGGGCCCTTCAATGTATGATTTTTTAACGAGTCTAGAGAAGGTAAAGTTGGTGATTTTTCATGTTTAGAGAGTCTGAAAAACACTTAAAGACGACTCTAGTGATGTCCTTTTTCGTAATGTTAGTTTCATGAGGCCGAAAAAGAGATAAATTATCACTCAAAATATGCCCTTTCAAACCTTTTAACAAGTGGGAAAGGAAGCAAGATCACTCATAAAAAATTTCACGTTTAGAGAGTCTGAAAAGAGCTTAAAGCTGACTCCAGGGGGTTCCTTTTTTGTTTATCCATGCGAGTCCGAAAAAGAGATTAAAGGTTAATTGATGCGTTCTCATGTTTTTTCGAGCATGAGAACAAACTAAATACCATGCTCGTTAATGTGACAAGATAAGAAACGAATGAAACTACTCTAAAACCTGCCAATAATAATAAAAACTGCCCACCAGGGTATTACTAATGCCTCCAAAATATTTCTCAAAAACCCAAAATAACTATCTTTGGCAAAAATGAAATTTTATAAATAGTAATACGGGAAAAAATGTCTTTTATCATTTCATTTGTGCAAAGATTTTAGCAGTGGAGAAATTGAGCTTTGGAGGGTGATCCTTGAGTTCATCGATGCCAAAGCTACGATCAACTATTTATGTCATCGTCTAGATCAGGTTGGTGGTATTTCCCTTTCCTTCAATTTGCATGGTTAACATTTTATTTTTAGGCAATTATTGGGCTTTAAAAATGATGCCTTGGGAGGTCTCAAGCACCCAAAAACACTCGGCTCTCTCCTAGAATTCTAGGGGGAGTTCTTCTCTATTTTTCCAATGCCCCTCCAAGATTATTAAGGGATCACTAACACTCTGTTGAGGGAGTGAAGGAGGGGCTGCCCGAAATGCACAAAAGATTCCCCCCAAAAAATCTCGGCACTCCTCCAAAAGGGGAGGGATAGCATTATGAAAAAGTGATAATGCCCTGGTGACCTTTTCATGGGAGTGTTGGCACTCTGTTGTGAGTTTAATTGAAGTGCTGGCATCCAAAGTAGAGACAAAAATAATTTTTAAGTTTTAAATTGCCCAAAAGTTGTCAAAATAGCATGACTAATGGCTTTTTATTGATGATGATTGTAGGTAACTATGACAAAAGTCATGATCGAGTGGAAAGAAAGAGAGAATGAGCTCAATGATGTGGCTGCCTTGCAAAGTCCCCAATCAAGGGTCTCATTGATAAACTACAGTCTCCTCAAGTTATTTAAGATGAAAAAGATGAAGAAAGAAGTCCTCCTTCTAGAGTATATGATCGGTTTGTGGAACGTCGCAGAGGAGGGGTCACAAATTGGGACACAACTTCTCAACATTGAGTTTGAAGATGTGTATTTCTTGACTGATATCTCAAAGGGAGGGGCCCCTGTTATTTTATTCGGACAGAGGGAAATTCTCGTGCCTGTAGAAGACTACTTGGAAAATCATTGTGTCCCAGGATGAAGATTGCTGGGAGGTAGAATAGCGATCAAAGACATTAGGGATCTACCTCTTTTATCCATTCTATTTTCCATTACGAGTATAGAGGGAAGTACCAGCTCAAAATTAGTTTCAATATCATAGGTGGCATATGGTTTACAGTTTTTCGAGCCAACATTATTTAAATGGAGTGCAGGATTCCTTTAGAATGTCAAGGAACATATTTCAAGATGCAAAGTAGGACAACAGAAGAAGTTCAGATATGGTTCATTTCTGGTATCATTCTTCTTAGATCGCATTCCTCATATGCAACCTCATATTGCATTAGCAGTATGACCGATGGGAGAACCACATATGGAACATTGGATTAACCTATCTCCGAGGCTAGGAACAGATTCAGAGTTCAATTTCACCGATGACTTCTTCGCTTGGTTGAGATGCCAATTGATCATGATAAAAGACTTTCCATATGTCGAAGTGGATTTCTAGGGGAGCATGGACCTGGTTCTTCCAGATGGGGTAGACTAGGATGCGTCAGGTAAGAAACCAAAAATAATATTGTCAAGTGTTTTTTTAGTTTAAAAATATATTATTTTTTGGGGTACGTAGAAGAGTTTTTTTAACATATCTATCATTTCATCATGCAGACAGGGACGCAACATATCCGATAGAGATACTGAAATTGGGGTGTCGCAGAGATGCTCATATAATAGTATATCATGAGGTAGCGGAAAGGGGGCTCTGGGAGGTTGAGGAAAACCTATGTGGTCTCAGGATGGGTGTCCCCCCTCTTAGGAGGCATGATGTACCCTTGCACTTGCAGAGACACACAGTGTGAGTCTCTGAGGGTATTAACTCCTTACTGAGATGATTAGCCCATGCAGTAGTGTGCTACTCAGAGAAAAATGTGATGCAAGAGGACTAGGACCTCTCTGATATTTTCTTGTCTAGTCAGTATGACAATGTTTTGGGCACGAGGACCCAACATTTTTACCTTCTATGTACTTTTTGATGGAATCAAACATTTTATGTCACGTCGTATATATATACATATGTAATTTTTTATGATGCCAAATGATGTTTGCAAATAATGATGTCTTTTTCTGATGCGTTTAATTTACATGTGATGTATGATTTATTTCCTTTATGAAACCTCATCTATGTACAAGATACCAATCCATGATGTAATTGGATAATGAATCTGAAGTTGTATTAATTCCTCTTGATATGTGTCTGTATTCAATAAAATCAAACATTCTTTCAATACGATGAACTCGTAGATGGAGACGCAATAGGATAGGATTGTGAATAGTGTAGATTCGATTAAGTTGACAGAACACAATTTGAGAGTCTAGGTTAATGATCATACGACATATACCTAGGGAGGAGGCTTCAGTTAAAAGTTTGATGACAACATGATATTCTTCCAAGTTGTTAGTTGTCGATCCTAAGAAAATACCTCTTGTACTCACCAACTCGTCAGAGTGGCAAATGACCCAATATGAAAAAACAATGTTTTGGGTGTGTCATCTAGCACCATCCACAAATCCGAAAAATATAGGAAATGAAGATGTCATATATGCACGAAAATAAAATACAAAGTATAAGAGGCTAAGGAAAAACTTGTTCACGCAAGAGAAAATACACACCAAACTAAAAATACAATAGTGTACAAAGCACGCACGCTAGATGTCCTATGCATAGTACTTATTAAGGTAAAGCCCGTTTTAGGGCTCGCCCAGGGAGATTCCATCGTAGTCAACTAGCTCATAGGCACCTCTATGTAAAACACATTTCACGATGTAAGGACCATGCCAAAGTGGTTCTAACTTTTCTGTCCTGAACTTATCATGAGCTTGGTCGTAAACGAGGACAAAGTCTCCTTTTGCAAAAGTATGAGGATGGACGGATTTGTCGTATTGATTCTTGATTTACTTTTGATACGTCTCATTAACGAGAGCGGCATCACGATGTGTTTCATCCAACCTGGTTAGGTGTAAGAAGTGTTATTCTTTGGCAGAAGTGTGAGGTGAGAGTTCTACTTTGAGTTTCAACAAGAGAATCTCGCACTCGATCTGTAAAAGAACTTCTATGCCATATACTACCTAGAAAGGAGTGAATCCAGTATAAGTTTTCACTGAAGTACGGTAAGCCTGGAGAGCGGAGAAAAGTTGTAGGTGACAATATGCCATGTTTTCCCCTACCATACATTGAATCATAGTTTTAAGGACCTTGTTGATAGCTTCAAGTTGTCCATTTGCTTGAGGATAGTATGGGGATGAATTCTCATGGAAAAAATCCAACTTGGCATGCAACTTACTCATCATATGGTTTTGAAAGTGTGAACCATGATCAGTGACAATGGATTGTGGAACACCAAAGAGAGTGATGATGTGGTTGAATAAGAAAAGAGTTGCAGTACAACCATCATTCAGAAAGGTAGGCATAGCCTAAGCCCATTTTGTGAAGTAATCAACGACGACAATGATGTAACTGTGCCCCCGAGATAAGGTAGCCTTACACTACATGAAATCAATGCCCCATTTGACAAAGGGGCCAATGGAAATAATGGGATGCAATGGAGCGGGGTGGGTGCATGCCTTTTTGTGAAAAACTTGGCAGGGTGGGCATTTTTTGACTGCCTCAATACAATCTTTGAAAATAGAGAGCAAAAAGTAGACGACAGGTTAAATCTTCTGAGTTGTAGCCATCTGAGAAAGGTGACCACCACATGCTCCAAGGTGACAGTCATTAAGAACGCATTCAACCTCTTCATGAGTCAAACATCGTCGTAGGATAGTATCAATACCATTATGATACAACGTGTCACCGATGATAAGGTAGCGACGTGAATGATGGCGAACAAGACGACATTCTTCACGAGAGATGTCTAACTGAAAACGTTGGGTCTAGAGATAAATAAGGATATATCCATACCAAGGATTGGACATGCTAATGAAGAAAAAAACTTCATCGAGGAGAGAATCTTTGGGCTCAGTATCTTCATCAGTATAGGGAAGGTGGCAGATAAGCTCCGCAAACACCAAGGATTTCTTGGATTTGAACTTAGCAAACTCGAGATCAAATTCCTGAAGGATGATGATCCTTTTGGAATATTTCCCCCCAATAACTCGATGTGTCAGAATGTGATACATGGGTTTGGATTCTGCGATAAATTTGGTCATGCGTAGAAAAATGTAATGATGAAATATCCGGATAGTGATGATGGCTGCCAGAGCCAACTTTTAAACATGTGAATATCGGAGCTCTGGACCAGATAGAATTTTTCTCAAATAGTATATCATGTGTTATTCACCGTTAGGGTCCTCTTGAACTAACACCATAGCAATAGTGGAAGTAGAGGATGCTAAGTAAAGGATATAGTCTTTCGTATAATTCATAGGATGTAACAGAGGTGCATTGGTCAATGCATGCTTAAGAGCTGCAAAAGATCATTGAGCAGTGTCATCCTAGATGAAAGGAGTGTCTTTATGCAACAATCAGATAAATCCTTTGGTAATATTAGTGTAGTTACAAATGAAATTGAAAAGAAAGTTTTCCTTTCCCTGCAAACTTTGGAGTTGTGTCAAATTATTAGGTGGAGGTAAAGAAAGGATAGCCTTAATTTTTAAGGGATCCATCTGAATCCAGTCCTTGGAAACAACAAAGCCAAAGTGTTGACCTGATTCGACAACAAAGATATAGTTATGTAGGTTCAAATGAATGCGGTAGAACCAGAATCGAAGAAAATTATCCCATAGATGACCAAAATGGTCTGATCCACTGGATGAATGGGCAGGTAAATCATCGAGGTAAGGTTCCACAATATGTTTGATATCGTGGAAAGAATATGACATGGCCTACTAGAATGTAGCACCAGTGTTTTTGAGGCCAAATGGTAGTTTCTGATAGGTGAAAGTTCCCCAAGGGTAGATGAAGGTTGTCATATGTTGATCAGTGGGTAAAATGTCAATCTGGTTGTACCCTAAGAAACCCTCCATGAAAGAGAAAATCACACTACCTGTGCAATTATCAATGACCTGGTCGATGAAGAGAGTAGGGTATTTGTCTTTCAGAAAATCCTTATTGAGGTCCCTATAATCAATGCAGACACGAATGGTCCCTTTCTTCTTAGTGATCAGAACAATATTGAAACCCATTACGTTAAAAAGACAGGATAGATGAAGCCAGATTTCAATAATTTCTCAAATGTTTCCTTAATGGTCGTGGTCTTCTTAGGATGGACCAGGTGGAGTTTCTATCGAATAGGTTTTACACCTGGGTAAGTTTTAATCTCATGCACAATGATGAAAGGATCAATCCCTTACATTTCTTTGTATCTCCAAGAGAAGACATCACATAATTCTTTAAATAAAGAAGTGTAAGAAACCACTTCCTCGGGTGAACAATTAGCACCGAGATTAATATTTTCCATGACACCTTCCTTGATCGAAATGTCAATAACAACTATAGAGGTAATGTCTCTTCAATTCCCCTCAAAAATAGTACCTTGTGTAAGTATGGGTGATTGTGGAAAGTCGACAACAGGAAGATAAAGTGTATATCTTCATGTATTTCTTCAAGAGGTGGAATAAAAGAGGATCAATGATGGTTATCATCCCAAGGTACGTCGTCTATTCTAAGAATTTCCATAATATAATTTTTGGATGAAAATATTTGATAAATGTAGTCAAGGGAAGACGTCAAGGAATTCAACCAAGATGGCATCGAGTAGGTGTCGGGTGCCAAGATATGTTGGTCATCCGAGGAAGGAGATGATGATTGAATAGAAGCGTATGAAGTCTCGATTGGACTAAGCGACATGGTGTCACCTAGTGCATTGAACTCTAGAGGAATAGGTACAATCCAGGGATCAGATGATTCCAAGGAATGAGAAGTCATAGTTGAAATCATATTGACTGTGGCAATATGATGCGTGGTAAAAGGGAGTGGTGTAGGGAAGGTACCCATAAGGGTGGAATATTTTAAAAATCCTACACCGATACTTTCACATGTGATATTGTGATCTCCCAAGAAAGGAATCTTGTTGGTAGAGGGAGCATGAGCGTCAGGTGTACGGAAATCTAACTGATCAATAGTGACATTTTTTTCTTGATGAGGAAATTGTACACATTGAAACACCGACAAAGCAACAACAGTCATAGCATAAAACCAGCTTATTCCTAGTAATAATTTGTAATCGAGGGGAGAATCGACCATCTCGACATCAACAAAGATGGTTTTGCCGCCCAACTAGACGGATAGAGGCTGAAAAAGTCCGTGAGGATGAAAACTCATCCATCGAATGCACATAACATTGTGGGGGATTTGTTAAGTGCGGGTGATTTTAAGCCTTTACAACATGCTAAAGACATGACACAAGTAGAGGCTCCCTCATCCAAGATAGTTTGATGAATTTGTTGATTGTGAACAACAACATCAATTTGAAAAGAAATTTGGTGGGAGAGTCGAGACATAAAATTGTCTAGGTTAAACATGATATGGTTGGATGACTCAGGATCAAAAGCGCCAATAGAAACCAAGAGAGTTCTATGTTGAATTGGGTAGTTCTGTAGAACTTCTAATGCACACACAGAGCATGATTCTTAAGACAAATATTCAAGAATGTTGTAGTTCTGGGCAGCATGTGAACTAGGATTAAAAGTAGATTTATAGATAGTTCTCTTAGGAGGGAATAATATAGAGTCAAATGTAGGTTTCTTGATATGAAGTGATCCAGACAGAGGACTAAGATATGGAGGACTAACAAAGGATGGTGATGGATTATTAAAGTACTGTTAGTGACCTTTCCTTTGTTAGGTTTAGTTGGTGTGTCGTAGGTCGTAGAGCGAGTGGTTAAATCAATCTCGTTAAACAGATAAATATGGGCACTTGTCGAGGTTTCATCATGAAAAGGGTGGCTGGAACTACCCCCTAGAGAGGGGGTTTGAGCAACCATAGATTGTTGCTGAGGAAAAGGCTGAGTAAGCACGATGGGTTGGGAATTCCCCTTAAATAATTTGGCCACTTCATCGGGACGTGGATAGTCTTTAGTGTAGTGATTGTCACCAAAAATAAGACATGGGAATTTTGGCTTCTGTTGTGGTTTCTTTTCGGTAGCAGGTGTTGGGTTTTGAGCTTTGGGATGTTCATTTTTATTATTATTATTGGGTTTGTTCTTTGTCTTCTTCTTACCTCCATATTGTTGTGAAGGGAAAGATTGAATTGCATTCACCTCATAGATTTGAGTTTGGGGGGAGGTAGAGGAGAGTGCGGTTGAACTGGGAGTGGGTGTCGAAGAAACTCGATTTTCCGTTCCAGTGGATTGGAAAGAAGATTGGGTTTTTACAGAGCGGATAACTCCATATGCATGTGACGTGGATGACGGTTTAGATGGATGAGTAGTTGCATGGGTACCATTTGGGATCAACTGAAACAAAGTACAAAATTGTGAATAGACCAAATCTAATTACTAAGACCGAGAAATGGCCTCTTCCTCAGTGACTACACCACCCATGGAGACATCACGAAAAATCAAGGGTAACAGTGATTTAGTTAACCATTCTGCAAATAACTGGTTAGGAATGATTGCTTTGATCAACCTTCGTCATTGTCTCCACTCATGAATATGATCGGAGATATGCACAGAGTTATTCTGACGAAGGGAGGTCAAGAGTTTGGTACCCTTCTCGTATCGAATGGGTATTTGAAAGTGTGTGAGAAAGGGCATGGAAAGGGAGTTGAAATCTTGGAACGAACCATGTGGGATTTCAATATACCACTTGGTTGTTGAGTCCATAAGTGTTCCCTGAAAAAGACATAAACGTATAGAATCATCCATTAAGGAGTTCAATGAACACCATAAATGGAAATTCATCACATGATTGTCAGGGTCTTCTCCAGGTTTATCGTCAAATTTTGGAATATTGGAAGGTAATTTAGTAGGGATCACTGGCCAAAAGGGATAATGCAATATAGGATCATTCGCCAACCAAGACAACTTTGGGAGATCTAGATTCGTGAGAAATGGTAGTTGTCGGTTATCTTGAGGATGATACTAGTGTGGCATAGAGACACCAGTAGGACCGTAAAATGGGTTAGGAGGATAATTGTTTCCAATAGGTCCTCCTACATACAGTTGTTGCTGACTAGAATAAACAGGATTCGATGATGGTTGAGAAGCATGTGCAAATGGACTATAACCTAATGGGTTATGAGGATTATAAGTCAGTTTATGGGTTTTCCCATAAGGGGGATAAACATTTTTCCCATAAGGAGGATAAACATTTTTCCCATAAGGAGGATAAGGTTGTTGTTTTCCTTGAGTATGTTCCCCCCCAATGAATAGTGGATTTCCCAGAAAAGGAATGTGCCAAGGATTTGGTGTCACATTCTGTCCATACAACAGGTTATGGAATCGAGTTTGAGATTGCCCCCCAAGCTGAGATTGTTTCCCCATTTCAGTTTGACTCCCAAATGGAGGTTTCCCCCCAGCGTGAGCTTGAGTTCCTAGAGGGATCTGGAAACCATAAGTGAATGAATGACTGGAGGCTCCAACATAATTAGAGCCACCAAGACCAACTCCTCCAAATAAAGGTGTAGGTATACAATTTCTAGGTGAAATCTAGGTAGTGTTTGTAATGGAAGGATTCAAATCTCTATACCCAAGTGGAAATAACGAATTTGGTCTAAGTGGTGTTCCAATTGGAGTCTAGGATGGTGTCACATTTCTAGTGGGGATTGTAGTAACATGAAGGACCATAGTGGAATGGGCCATCTAGATAGTAGGGTCTGAGTGAGAACCATTCAAGAATTGGTCTACAATGATGATGATGGTTGTACCAGTAAAGTGGTCTAAAGGTACCATATAACCAACATACATCTGAGGAACTTGTGATGCCATAGGTCGATCGGGAATCGCTATTAGGTTACCGTATGAGTCGGGGTCCTAAATGGTTCACTTTAGAAAAAATGATCCTCTACTCCAGATCCTATGTTAGGTCTGGTGGGTACCTAGGTATCCTAAATAAAAACAACCTCTCCAGTCGAGTTCACCTACAAAAAATGTGGCTCTCACATAATACTCAAAGTTGGGTTGATTTGAAAATCTTCCAAAGAATCAGAAACAATTCATAACTGTTCCAAAGAGTGTGTGCTGCCAACCTCAGAGCCTAATTCATTATGAGCCTCAGGAGGGCCTTCTGAAGAGTTGGGAAGCAAAGGTAGATAACCTCCTGGATCTTCTAGGGGTAACCCTTTCATCCTACATGAACGAAAAAGGTTGATGTTGCTTGAGCTAAGTAATGAAAGAAATAATAAATCTATGGATGACTAAAGAAATGAAACAACATATGCTTAGAAATCTAGGATTCAAACCAAGAAAAAAAAAAACTTCTCTCGATGATCGTACTAGTTGGTGAGGAAATCCAACATCACGTGATCAATTCAAGAAGGGGATAGGATAGGAGTGGGTAGAACAACTATGATGGTGATATGCTTAACAAACTTATGCCTTGGTGCAAGCTTACACGAAGTAATTGTGGATTTACCCTCCAAGGAGATCGAGTGAGTTTGACCACCATTTGTTCCAGGTACAATGAAGACTTCCCTTCCCTGTCACCTTGTGTAAAAAACCCTAAATATTATGGCTACTAAGGACACCAA